>JAVQKC010050667.1:0-35236 GCA_036025475.1 Philypnodon macrostomus | reverse complement strand
TAAGGTGCCCGTTGGTAATAGTTGTAGCAGACGTACGGGGCAGACGTATGGGGCAGACGTATGGGGTCGTTTTCGCCGATATATACTTTGCTGTCGGGGACGACAGCACAGGCCTTGTTTCAAGTTACTTTTATGTGTGGTCAAAAAAGGTACTACACTTTACAACACAAGTTGGCAATGATGTGATGGAAAATCAGACAATATTGTAGTAATATTTTTGTAGTAATATTTTTTTTTAAGTGTGGCTACGAGCTTTTTGGTTGTAGTGAATACACAACAACAAACCTAGGCCGGGCCAAACGTTACCATCAACACTTAGAAAAATTGTGTTAGCTAACTGCTGGGGTGGGCCTACTGGACGTTACCATGAAACAATGGTGTGAGTGGACTTCACATGGATTTTCACCTGGAGCTCTACCACAAACAAAAGGAAAAGCTGGATCCGCCACCATGTGAGTATGGCTGCCATTTATACGAGAGGCGTAATATAGTGTTGCCCTTCGCAATGTGACATGAATATAGATTTTTTTCAATGCTAGCTACAATTTGGCGAAAGCTAGCTACCATAGAAAGTACAAAATGGAACGCTACCCAAACACAGCGAGGGCTATTAGAGTTGAAATGGATGATAAACAAATTGTTTTCTTCACACAAAGACATCTACAGGCCCAGCTAATGCATCTATGTTGTGTGCCTATAGGTGAAGACCGCCTGGGGGTGGGAGGATGGTGAAGATGTCTGTAGGTGGGGCCTTCTAACCCTGGGTGTTGTTATTGGGGGTGGAGGTCTTTGCATCTCAATGTGCCCTGACCTTTTCACATCAGCTTCTTTTCTGATTAAGATGCCATTTGACACTGGCTTTATGTAAACATCCTTCTGCCTGTTGTGTTCTCTGCAATGAACTTTCTAACGTGAACCCTGCTTGAAACACAGTAGGATATGCTTATGGAATTGTATTTTTAGACATCCTATAGGATTGACATCAAACAAAATTATTCCAAACAATGGCCTTCTATGTGTTGTAAGTCATACATATGTGTGCGCTCATGTGTTCAGATTTGTGCACACGTGCTTTATTATGCATGTGGAAATGTTACAAAGTCTGAAGCAGACGTAAAGCTGGAACCCCTCACTTCCCCAGGGGGAGATAAGACACTTTTGTGTCTGTCTGCAAGCCTCAGGGAGGGGGAGGCGTGGCTGGGTCAGGTCTGGAGATGGGGGTGTGGGGACGGTCTAGCCATGTTTATAGGCTGGATGTCAGTTTGGGGGTTGAAAGAAGAAGACAGTCACTTCTGGCATTCTCATGCGTGTTTATTCTCACTATGGCCTGTAGTCATGTATCTCTGAGCCTCAATGAATCACATAAATCACTAGAAACACAAACACAAGGAACTGTAGTCTTGCACATTGTGAAAGTAGAGCTTTAGGAAGAGGCTGTTGTTTAGCTTTTATTACAGTGTATTCCACTTGTGCACATCAGCAACATTTATTAAGTAATTTTGAATTATCAATCAAAATGTTGATAATAGTCATGCAAATACTGAATTCACCACTGTGAATAGAGTTTGTAAGTTTAACGATTGAAATATTGAGGTTTTGGTGTTTGGAAAACAATCAAATACCTTGGTTTTAAAATGGACAATTATTTTCAGTTTGTCCAGTTTTTTCCACTGTACCGCTGTACCTCTCTGAGCTATTACATCCTTACTCTCCTCCATGGTCACTCGGGTCAGCTGACCAGCACCTCCTGAGTGTACCAAAGATCGGGCCTTTTTAGTTGCAGCCCCAAAAGTGTGGAATCATCGGCCTTTGCACATTAGACTGTTTTGACACTGACACTGTCTCAGATGTTGACATTATTTATCTGACTGTATTATGAGTTTACCAGTTTATTGTTTTTGTACCTAAATGAATCTTGTTTGATTTGATGTTTTGACCCTGTGCAGACTTTAGTTGGCTTTTATTATGTTTAAAGTTGCAGTTTCAAAAAGCTGAGATTTATTCATTCTTATAACAACCAAATAGCATTGATTTTCTTATACAATATTATTTATTGTATTGATTTTAAAAATCTGTAGCTATAGGTTAAAATACATTTAAAAATAATCTAATGTTAAAGATTTATTTCCATGATTTTTTTAATAAGCCTATATTTTTTCATGACAAATTTAATCTTATTAAGTGCACACAGACTCTTAGGGCTTTTCTGTGATTACTGTCCCTCTAGGATTTTTAGCCTAAAAATATTGCAGAGCCCTGGCTGAAAACTCACACTCCCATAGTCTTCATGTTTTTATATACGGCTCCCTCTGCACTCACAATCACAGATCACATCACATTAAATCAGCGGCACTGCCTCCACTCAGAGCCAGCTCCACCTCTTCCTGTGTATTCAAACACACTGTACGTATTATTGAGCAGCTAAATCAAGAGAAATGTCAGTGCACAGACTATATGGAAAATGATTGATAGGTGCAATATCAGCATGAGGCAGGCATGGGATGGATGCAATATCCTTTCTTTTTTCAATTACATTATACAAAAAAGAACCATTTCCTTTGCTGCCTTGATTATGAATTGCACTGTCCTTTGTCCTATTGGGCTTTTCACCCAGAGGCTACAAAACCCCATACAGAGCCACTGCTTTGTGTGCTGACTTTAATAAAGCAAAGCCATTTTCAGAAAGGAAAGTGTGTGTAGAGTAGTAGAGCTTCATTCACCCCACAACTATTAATCATCACATTCGAAGAAATAAACTATGAATATTACGGCGTTTATAGTTGGCACTGTTAAGTACATATTATTATTTTTTTAAGATAAATATTAATAATAGTATGAAGCTAAATAGAGTTTGTGGCGAATAATCTGTGGGAAGGGGGTGGGATTAAATCAATTTGAACTTTTTCGGATCCACTACGAACTAGAAAGCACTCGGAAGACCTCCTTGTGTCATTTCTGACCTTCAGTAGTTTTTGCATAAAGTAAACGGACAGACACATCGGCGGAGGTAAAAATAGTTGTGCTGTTTTTGTTTATTTATTACTTGTCTGAATAAAATCATTAATTCATTTACATTGACTTGAGAGCTGTTTAATTAAGGTAAAAAAAGTTGCATTATTCTGCTTTAATACTTATTATAACTTATTCTTTTACATTTCAAGTGTGGAGCCAAAATGACTTCCAAATGCAGACTGGAACGATCATGTGGTATAGCCCAGATATGCACCCTAACCCTGGCATTGATTGGATGGTCCCTGGTGGAAAAACACAGCATCTTCCTGTTGCAGTAAGTGTTCAACATGTGGCCAGGCAGGCAGCTGATTGGGCGTCTGTCTGTACTGCATTCCTTCCAGAAGCAGGGCACCACAGAACCACAGCTCTCCTCACAGTTTGGTGTGAGCTGGCAAACACCTTCATGCGGATTACAGCATTTCTTACATTTTACAACCAGGATAGCACCACAACAGCAACACCAGCCTTTCGCCGCAGACAGAAAGGCCATACGAGCTCTCACTGTGAAGTAGGGCTGCATCCTTTTTAAGAAAAAGGCCAGCTGAATCCAACTAATCAATTAATACCTCACTGACCGATTAGTCGACCAAGAGACGAAAGGCTGTCAGCCCTAATCATCATAACGTTCATTTTGTAACATACATCTTCTGTTTGCTTCATAACCTATAGTTTCAGAAGAACATCGACCCTCATGAAGTCTGTTGAAATTTATATGATTGTTGTGCAGACTTCTAGCTCTGTGTGCGTCTGGGCCGTAGTGCTGACTTGGTGAGATTCCTGTGTGGATTGTAGTAAATGAGGTTTGTGGAATGTGAGTGGAGGGTAATGATGGCAGAACGACAGGAGTAACCAGTTCCGTGCTCCAGACTTCAGAGGATCGGGGGTCCCTTCTAGCTCCAACAGGAGACGCTCTGGCTGGGATGCTCTTCTCTTCCGCCCCTTGAAGCAAAATGCACTTCTTAAGAAGCCGTGCCCCTTACCCTCTCACCGACACTCTAAATTTACTCATCATGTCTTGAGCTCTTTACACTGCAATAAGTTAGAAGCTGTAAATTCCCTAAATAGTCTCCAGAAATTGAAAATGTATTCAATGGCAACACTAGTAAAATGTAATCGACTTATTTACAGTAATGGCAGTGCAGTATAAAATGGAAGCTTCAGTGTGGCCCTTTAGGTCCATTGTTTTTACTTTTATTTCACTAATATCCCTGACCCTTACCACAGACATGTTTGCCATGTCTTTAATATAGGAACCAGCAATAATTAGAAATAAGTGTGGAGATGTACTCAAATGACATAGTAATTTTTTAAATACCGTATTTTCCGCACTATAGGGCGCACTGGATTATAAGGCACATTAAGCGAAAAAAAAAAAGTCAGTCAGTCAAACTTTATTAAACGCGTTCACAATAACTCTCAACATTGTTCAAATGTTAATGGTGTATTCACAATAACTCTCAACATTGTTCAAACGTTAATGGGTGTATTCACAATAACTTTCAACCTCATTCATTTGTAGCACGTAAATAAACACAGTCTGATACCGTTAAATCAAACGTTAGGGTATTCACAATAACTTGAATTTATTCAGTTATAGCACGTAACATACAACACAATACAGTCACTTTTTCAGTTTATTCCTCATCCACAAATCCCTCAAATTCTTCATCTTCAGTGTCCGAGTTGAACAGGTGGGCGATTACGGCATCCAGCATGCCCGGATCCCCCTCGTCATTATTCGAGTCGTTGCTGTTACCTGGCAGTTCAGTGATGATTCCTGCCTTCGTTACGGTGAAGCATAGTACCGGTATATATTACTCCGCGACGCTCCTGAGTCGTACCAAAACATTTTGACGGAGCGCCTTGAGCGCCGTGTGACACAAAATCTCTTGGAGGTCAGTAAGCACGACCAGAATTAATCCATATATAAGGCGCTTCGGATTATAAGGCGCACTGTTGGTTTTTGAGAAAATTAAAGGTTTTTAAGTGTGCCTTATAGTGCGGAAAATACGGTAATACTTTACACAGAGTTGTGATTGTGGGACATCATCTCCTAGAGCCTAATATTGTGGTTTTTAAACACAGCCATATGTTTGCACAGTACAATATGTGCTCATTCAGAAAGACTGAACCCCATAGATAAACCTGAAAACACTTAAATGTTGCTATGTGACCTCTTCTGAAGCTGGTATACTTCCTACAGGTGAACTTAAATCAGCATATGTCAAGTGCCGGAGTGATGGCACTCAAGTAAACAAACCAGAATACAAATCTATCTATAGTACAGTAATTACAAAGCTGAGAATGTAGATTGCTTAATACATGACATTTGTATTTAAGTTAAAATATATAAATAACTTTGGTAATAGAACTGTCAAACTATTACCAAAGTTTGACAGTTCATACATGATACAAAGGAAATGGTTAATTTTATCACACTTTCAGAATCAAACCATGACCTCGAAAACTTCCTGTTTAAGCAGAGACAGACACTACGGAGGATTTATTTACAACATCAGCTTAGTGAGTTCAGGGATTTAGATTTAGAAAAAACAAACAAAAACAAACAGTGAGTTTTGGCCCAAAGTGGGTAAAACTGGCAGTAAAAACCTGAAGAGCATGTTCTGTTCTGTTATTTTTTAGTTTCACAGCTCCTGTAGCTCATATAGGGGCTGTAAAGACGTCCCTGTTAATCACAGAGTGAAATAACAATTTATAGAATCCTACTTTTAAGCCAATTAAGCACCCACAGTAAGTGAACTGCCAGAAACTCCCCTCAATCAGGCTGCATCACTAATAATCTAGCCTCAACTAATAATAGTCAAGTGAGTGTCTTGGAAAGAAGAAAACTCTTAAGGGATGAGTCCCTGAGGGGAAATTTAGTGTTTGACACCAGTACTGAGATATTGAGCTTTTTAAGTATGTACAAACAGGCGGAGTGTGGATACGCACAGTGCAGTTGGACCTGGGTACAGTGGACCCTGGGGCCTTGTTAGATGAAGAACCAGATCAAAGCTGTAGCACTGATCCAAGCAGAGCAAGACATAAAGGAGGAAGTTATAAAGATAGAATGAGCTTGGCGGCTGAATGCAGAGCCCACTGTTCTTTCACTCTAATTATCTGCTCACTTACTGCAGGAGTCTGAGGAAGGCTTGGTCTTTTCACCAACAGAGTTCAGATTTGTGAAGAGGTGCACTGTAGTTACATGCCTCTCATTGACTCCACTGGGATTTAGAGTAACTATACAGCTCATGAAATAATTTAATTGAATAAATGACACGGTATTTTATTACCTAAGGTTCATATAGTACTATTACAGGATCTATGACCAGTACCTCTTCACCATGCCCATGTAACCAGTTGGAAGTCCTCGAGCTAAAAACGCTTTTTAGGGCAATACAGGTTGGAGGAATGTTGATGTGAGGCTATATGCTTCACTCATAGGCTAATCCTCCGGTACATCCTGACCAAGGTCCTGGCTCAACATCTGGGGATGCACTTCGGTCACCCATTACTTACTGAATTCCTTACCATTTGCAACCCATCTTTACAGAAGTTTTTGTAAAAATCTGTTGCCACTACCTCATTGAGCCTAATATTTGCGATGTACTGCTGGCCGATGTCCTTAGCACCCTGTGGCTGCTCCGGTTGAGTGCTCTCTTCCTGTTGCCCTTTTCTGTCCCGGAGCCGACGACTCTGACGTACTTCCAAGTCTTACGGGGCACTCTGCATTCTCCAAACAAACAAACAAAAAGAGACCAGGGTTAAAGCAGTTGGAGACAGGTCTAATTAAGAGAGAAACAGTTTGGAGTTTGAACAGAGACACTTTGTTCTTTGCGCACTGAAAATGAGATGCATTGTGGTCGATTCTAGACTTGGTTCTGTCATTAACATTGTTTCATTAATCTGTTGAAATAAAAGTGAATGATTTTCTGCACTCTTGCCACTTAATCTGCTTTTATGCTGAGTGGTCCCAAGTTGGGCTAAATGCCCAATAATGTAAATGTATTGCAATGATTCCCTGGTCTTTAATCGGATTTTCTGATTAAGTAAAATTCAGTCAGTCAAATTTTTTTAATAATTTCCTTAATTTACACCTACATTGTTTCAGTCCTCATTTAGTTTTAGGTTTTAATATAGCATTTTTAAAAAATATCATGCAGCCCTAGTCCCAAGCCTGGATAAAAAGTGATGAAGAACCCTAATTAGACAGGCAAGTGATTGACTGTGGCAACCGATGAAAGACTGGTTTACTCTCCATGGATCATGGTCTGGAGAGTGTAGATTTATTTTATGCGTGTACGTTTAATGGTTTGTGACTCATGTTTTAACTGCAGAAACATTTCTGGTAAACTACTGTGTGTGACTTGCATCTGTATAAGAAGATCCATATAGGTACCGTGTTAATGTTCACAGGTCAATTGTTTCTATTGAATTCTATTGAGTGTTGAACTATCCTTTTTGCTGTTGCTCAGTGTTTACATCTTGCTTTTACTGCATATTTTCTGCAGTTCTGGGTGGTGGAGCAGGTTGTCCTCTAATCAGAAGACTATTGATTCGATCCGCAATGCTACCAGTTATTACCTTGGTATTGTTAGATAAGACAGTTCACTCACTTTGCCTGAACCAAATATGAATAATAGTGTTTGGTGGTGTTGCTATAGAGGTACATCACCAGTGTGACTGTGGAGTGAATGAATAATACACTCAATTGTAAAGATATAATTTTTTTATATCCAATTGTGCTGAATATTGTAATATTGATGTTTTTGCAACATTTTCATACAAGTTCAGTTATGCAGAAAAAGTTCCTTTGTTTACTAGTTAAAATTACTTCAGACTAGACAATGGACTTTAATAGGAAAAATGATTTTAACATAGTCAAACTAAAGACTAGGGTGTTTTTTGCATTACGGATATTGCGTTATAGAAAAGGATATATATCCAGTACATTATGATAATTATTATGGTTATGGGTATGATGATGATGATGATGATGATGATGATTTTTTATTTATTTATGAAACACATTAAATGGGTCAGATTGTAATGTATAATCAACCTTAGTTATCCACTCATACCAATAATTGATGTGTTCATGAGGCACAGGGAACTAATATGCATGATGCTGCTTTGATAATTTGACATCAATAATAATTTTGTCTCGCTGTGTGTCTGCTCTGGGCCCAGTTGTAATAAAATGTGTAGAACAGCAGCCTCAGAACTGAAAGGCCTGTGTGCTATAGAGACACCAGATGTGGATGGTGAGTGGTGCACACTGGGCTGATGCTGATGCAGTTGGTTTGAAACAAGCCTCAGAGTCTCCCTGCATCTCATCCACAATGTATTAAAAGTTAAACAGCACACTCCTACTGCTGAGTGACATTGGTGAGCATTTATTGGACCAATGTTGCCTCCTAGTACCAGTATAGCCAACATTTACAGTGCTGTAGATAGAGGTGAGGCTCGAAAACATGTCCACAGGTGTAGTCTTGGAGAAGTGTTCGAAGAGAAATGGAGCTATGAGGAGAACAAATGGAGGCTCACAGAACAAATGGTGCACCCCTGGGCTCTGTGATGTTGAGCGGGAGAAGTTATTATAGTGATTATAGCAGCACATACAAAAGAAGCACACAGGCACTCAGCAGCATGGAGCTCTGTATACTTCCACTACACGCTAAATGAAAACATGCATTTACAGCTAATTCATGTGTGCCTTTGTGTTAATACTACAGAGAAATACACCAGTGAAATACCACAGTCGTCTGTATTATTTACTTCGTGTAGTATCTCAGTGTGTGATTTAGTAGCGATGTACATTCTTTTTGTGTGTTTAACGAAATAGAAATTACATATCTTTTTTAATTTGTTTTTATGAGTAGGTTAACATTCCAACAAAAACAGAATATATGTGTATATTTATATATATATATATATAAATGACTTTGACATTATTTCTGTTTTGCATTGACCTTGGGATGGGCGATATGGAGATAAAAAGGAGAATTGGTGATACAGTGCATTCATTTCTACTCTGCTCTTCACTGTAATTTTGACTGAAACAATGCCAGTGTTCATATTAAAAGAAAAACATTATTAAGTATTATGATGAACACTGGATTGGATGTACACTGAATTTGTAGTTAAAAAGGTTTTCTGAAGACACTGATAGCAGTAGTTTATTGTATAAGACAAAAAATAATGATAAAATACCCATACTAAAGGAAAAAAAAACACACATACGACAATACAGACAGACAAGACAAACCACACAAAACGGAGAACACAATAAACAAAGAGACTCACTAGAGACACAAGACCACTTCACACATTCACGCAGACATTTATTTTGCTTACAACATCAACTGTTGACATACAGTAGCATGAATGGTACATAGCTGATACAGCATAGCGAACAGTAGTTACCTTTTACATAGTATTGTATTTAACTTTTGATAGTGCAAGGCTTCTCTTCCATACATCATTAGTTTCTTGATAGTTCAATAATATCTCATTAATGACTTTCATTTTTTCAAGTACTGTAATATATTTTTTTGTATAGGCTACAAGTGAAAAATATATATGATAATTCAATACATTTTTTTCATTCAAATTAGTAATTATATCAGTGAAATGCATTTCAGTGGCATCACCTCCACGTCGGCAGACAGTAGCTGTGAACACGATGACTCAAAAAATGAATTGACAGATCACTTTCAAATTTTACACACCGTATCATCAAGATGCTGAACTAGATTGACTTTGGTCAAACGACTTTTGGTACAACGAATAATAATTAATTAATTAATTAACTAATTAATGCCCAGGAGCAGTTACCTCTATAGTGCCCCGTATAGACTGAAAGAAGAATGTAGTTTTAGGGAAATTAACAAAATTTGGCAAAAACTTTCTTCACAAACATCCAGACGAATCAAAAAAGTCAAATAGACACTTGCCATGTTTGTCATGGTTTGGGGCGAGGCCTCTTAATTTCTCGTTAACAATATTAAAACCCTTAGAAATCACACAATGTCTGATTAAGGTGCCCGTTGGTGCCATAGCAGTTGTGGCAGACGTATGGGGCTGTTTCACCAATATACACCTTGCTGTCGGGGACGACAGCACAGGCCTAGTTTTAAACAATCTTTTTAATTTATCTGTTTGCACTCCTTTGAATAAATGGCCTTTGTTTGAGATTCTTAACTGAGTCAAAACTAGAATATTCAGAAATTAAATCAAAGTGTATTCAGAGAAGGATACAACTCGCCTGTTGCTAAGCAACTGCATGCCTCAAAGTCTGTGGAATTTAAACAGTGGATGGGATACAATTTTCCCGGGGAACAATTTGAACGTCACGCCTCTATGAGAGGTGCCCCAGACCAATCTGAGGTCTGATGTGTGCCACTGTGAACATGTCCATGTTGACACTGAACTGCAAGACACTTGAGCACGGCAAAAAACAGCAAGTCTGCAAAATGGTGTGGTACTGTCAAGAGGCCTCATGCTACAAATGGTACGAGCCTCCAGCCACAAGGTTTGAGGAGCTCCTTGCAAGATTATGGTCAGAAAAGTTACAATTTCAATTCTCCTGACATGTGCTAAAATAAAGAAGAATCTCAAATCTTTATTTAACCAGACAGATAAAGAGTACTGATTTAATGGTTTAGACTTTGATTTGGATATGGGTTATTCAACGTATATGTCGCAGCAGACGCTGACAACAAGCATGACATTTATTTTTAAAGTATTTATAGTATGATTTCCAGTGGTCGACATGGTGCATGTGTTCAGCTCCTGGTCTTTTACACATTTGATTTAAATGAGTCTTTGGTGACTGTGGCGACCTACAGCTGAGCCTTCAAACCTCTGGACCATTTACTGTGCACTGAACTCTTCCTGAACCAATGTGCCACTACTGGAGCTGAATGGTACAGCCTGTTCAAAACATTGATTTTATTCTTCCGCTCAGGTCGGTTAGTCATCCGCCCAAGGAGCCAGTCAATGGGGGCAGCCAGACAGCCTTTTTTTACATTTAGATGGGTATTTGGGTGTGAGTGGGCATTAGTGATCAGATTTGAAGATTACCAAGTACCAGAAAAGCTGCCTTGGGGCTTTCAGCAGCACCCACCCCCAACACGGATTGCGCATTAGTGTTGGAGATGTGACGTGTCTCTTCTGCCTCTGTCGTCTACTTGTACTAAATGGTTGAGACACTGAAAACATTACTGCAGGGCCTGGCCCCAGTTCCACTTCATTCTGTCTCATTTGCCCCAATAACAACCTAGGTGCACCCCACTATAGGTGTGTTTTCACTGGTATTGGTTGTGTCAGTGGTGGTTTGGTCTGGTTCACTAACCCTTAAAGAGGCTTGCGTTTCCATGACTCTAAGTCCAGGAGATGTTGCCACTATTGCATATAAGGACATAGTATTCCCTGGTGTGTAGTAGATTCATGCTACTTCAGTAAAAGGTAGACTACTTTATCAGCATCTTCTATCTTCCATATTCTTTGTGTTTTTGTGTGTTTTATCTTGAAATTTGGTTGTTCATCATCATAAAATAAGATGCGCTTCCTTTTGGCACTCAACAAGGAGGCTAAGGGTTCAAGCCTGTTCTCCCCGTGTTACTATGGGTTCTCCCCTGGTACTTCTGCTTCCTCCGACCATCCAAAGACATGCATGTGTATGAAGGAACTTGATAAAACAAACCTCAAAATAACCCATTGACTTGGAAGCAATTTTATTGAGCAACCATTTCTGCATTTGTGTTCCTGCATCTCAATATCACAAAACAATCACATTTACATCGCTATCGAATATTAAATGTTTTTCTCATATTGTGCAGCCCCACTATAGTACTTAGAGGAATTCAAAGGCCTCTGTACCAGGCCACCCCATACCATCTCTTTCCTGTGCTCACATCTCATAAGACTGCATCTTTTTCTGCTGTGAACCACTGGGGAGGATCTAGAGCGCTCACAGGCCCCGAACAGCACATCTGGCCTAATTATTCATGCTGCTAATATCTTCATCTGGCTGGGGACGGCTCGGTACATTACAGTGGCACAGTTCTTGTCTCTTGGGCCAAGTGACAAGTGCACTGTAGTTTAAAAAGGCCTCCGCATCTCATCTCTGGTTACTTCTGTTGTGGTTCGAGCTAATAAAGGTTTAGCATGATGTAGTTTGTCATTAAATGTTGTCATCGGAGGCGGCTAGTGTTTATAGTGTGGGTGGTATCTATTCTAGGAAACAGATCAGTCCCTGGCCTCAAACACACCTAGTCATCTGAAACATGTACGTAGCATAATGTTAGCCACTAGCGTGTGCTTTCTGACCACAGGGAGATGTGTAATCTTCTTTCAGGAACTTATGAACAGAGGCATGACCAAGTAGTCTGTTGTTGGGCATATGTTACAAACCATGCTGCTGGCTCCATAAAACCTGCCTATTATTGATTCACAACAAACCATTGCCAAGTTATACTGAAAATTAGTCTTTAGTAAGCACACACATCAGCTTCATTTGAAGGCTTTAGAGTCAATTTCAAGAACATAACCTTTTTTGGGCCTACCCCAAAAAGGCACATCTGCCCCAAGATATTGGTTATAAGCATCACTAGCTAGTAACAGCTAGTCTGTGCTTTGGGCCCTGTAAAGTCAGGTCTTTTAAGATCTAACATATAAGTCATATATCCTGGCTGACAAAACATGAAAAGCTTTACAATAATTAAAATATACCAACTGAGAGTATGTTTTCTTACAGTTCAGGAAGGCCAACACATTATGTATATACTGTACTGCAGCATACATTAATAAAATGGAATATTATGGCTGTACATATTTGAAAAGGCTACAATAATAAAAATGTAATAAATACACCTGTATCTGTTTCATTCACCAAACAAATAAAAGCATGACTGCTGTGGTAATGCGCTGTCACTCCCTGTAGTACCTTTTTGTACGTCCATTAGAGCTCCTTTTATAATGAGGTTTTCTGGGAAGAGGTAATATTATGTATGTTTTGCACACAGAAAAGATTAGTTTAGTATAGACAGAGGCAGTGCAGATTTTCTCCTTGTTTGGCACATAACCTGGCTTGCCTCTGACGATAGCCACACAGGACGTGAGGCGCGGCGTATAATTAGTGATCCCTCACAGTAATGATGGGCTGTGAGACACATACCTGTCCTGCTGCTCTTAGATAAGACCATGGAGAGGATTTAATCAACTTAAAGTGATGCTTCTTCAAGAGCGCACAAACAGCTGGGGATGACAGATACTGCAGCCAGGCAACACAAATATACCACACAACAGAGGAGCATGAGAGTACTCTCTGTGTCCTGTCTGCCAGTTCAAGATGGCATCAAATACGCATTTATGTTATTTTAGCTCATCTTTGTTTGGTAAAGCTTAAGGTATCATGTCTTAGAGAAGGGCTTTGGTTCGACTGTTAGTGGGAAGTAATGCTCAAGTAATTAACTTGTAGGTTACTTTATGAGTGTATTATGAGTGTACTTTTACTAAATGTTACCTTTACTCAAGTAGATTTGAACTGAAGAATTTTTTTTTGTATGTAGTTGCTATGTGGGGTATGACATGCTTGCCTTGCGAAGGTCAGAAGGTCTTGGGTTCAAATCTGGTTGAGGTACTATACTGTATTAGGGGTGATGGTAGTACGTTTAATACTTAGATTCTGCTTTTTACTTTTACTGAAGCGATACATTATACTTGAGTAGTATGAATTTTAAGATTGCTGTACTTTTGCTTATGTAAAGATTTTGAGTGCTTTGTCCACCTCTTGTTGATGAATATCACACTGTAAGATACAAAATGACTATTTTTGCACAAGATTACTGCCACCACACATCTATTCTTCCTGTCTTCTCATTATATCCATTCAAAACGAAGCAATAACCACCATGCATCATTTTATCCATTCTGAGCTTAATCTGTGCCTCTCACTTCATCCAGTGCATCAACAAAAATGGTCACACCGGTGAAAACAAACACAGGAATGAGTCACATAGTCGACATGAAATCCAATAAGGAGCAACTGTGCCAGCTAACCCACAAATGAACCCTGAGTGTGAGCGTGAGTGTGAGACAGGAGGAGGAGGAGGTGTGGGAGAGCCAGAAAAAGCCCAGTGACAAATCAACTGCTGTGTGTGTGCGCCGCGTGGTCCGTGAGAGCGACAGACTGCCCGGGAACAGGAAGTACGGGAGCCCGGAGGTGTCAGAGGAGGACTGGAGTGGGCACATCTCCGGACAAAATGTTGCTGTGTTCAAAGCAGTAGTTAGTGGTTTTGGAAATTGCGTCATGTTAACAGCACTGTTTTTTGTATGTGGGTAATTGGAAGAATGTTATGTAGCGGTCCATGGTGGTGGAGGTTTGATTTGTACTTTGAAGACTGTAAGTCCTCATTGAGTTGGTGGGTTCTCTCTGGGCATTTCTTCCCATCATCCGTAGACATGCATGTGATAGAAGTCAATCTAAACTGCACCTAGTGAATGAATGTGGGATTGCATGGTTAACTGTCTGAGTATGCCTTGGTTTTAGCCCTGCAACTAACTGGCCACTGTCCTGGTAGTACCCTGCTTTCGTTCTAGAGCTAAATGGCAATCCGCATTATCCAGGAGTCTTAGCACAATGAAGAAAAATCCCACAGCAACAAAGGCTGTTTACATTTTACACTGTGCCCTAACAACACAAATGAGATTTGTAATTCAGTGATCAGAATTTCTCTTCTACTTAAAACATCTTAGTATCTGAGCCCACATAAACTATTTATGTGTTTGAAATCAGTGAGCCATTGAAACTATTCTGTGGCTTTGTAAAAAGCCTATTATTCCAGGTTAGGCCAACAATGTAATAGCAAATTTGGCCTCTTCAAAGCTTGTTTACCACAGTCATTATTTGACCAATTCGTTTTTGATAATAAGAAAAAAAAAAGGAAAAAAAAAGAAAGAAAAAAAAGTAAAAGCATATTTAATCAAAAGAAAGGCTCATCAAAAGTAAATATTTTATTCCCTTTATCTACTATATGCCTTAGAACGCAGCCTCTGTGAATGTGGAAAGCACACAGTTTTGGATTCAGTGGGAGAGCTCACAGGGCAAATCTACAGAAACCTTGTCGGCCACATGACAAAAACCTAGAGAAAAGAGTAGAAAACAGCCTAAAGAATAATAATCAATAAAAAATACAACGATGTATGTTTAGTAAAATCATTATTATCTTTCCTTTGAAATATATCAATATCATAACAAAGAGTGTTGATAATTTGACACTGATACAGCCGTTATAATATATTATTGTATTAAATTAAGTAAATTATATGATTTCCAAGCAATAAATACTGAAGATCATTTGGACATTTCAATCTGAATAATGGCATTTATGATTAATTTTTTAATCAGAATAATGCAGATGAAATGACTTGATTCAATCATTGGATCTACTGATCACAGTAGCTCTGCCATAATTTCTCTCTTGGAGCAGTGC
Organism: Philypnodon macrostomus; assembly: GCA_036025475.1. Taxonomy (NCBI): domain Eukaryota; kingdom Metazoa; phylum Chordata; class Actinopteri; order Gobiiformes; family Eleotridae; genus Philypnodon; species Philypnodon macrostomus. The sequence continues at coordinate 19,727 of JAVQKC010050667.1, read as the reverse complement.
TGCCATAGATTAGTCTTTGAGATTTACACAGATGTGGATGTGGGTAAAGAGTCATTAAAAGTATTTATTAAAGAGCGGGACAAATAGTTGAGTGAAAATGTCAACAGAGTTTGGAGCAGAGACAACAGTGTTTGTGTATTCAGCAGCGGCCCCCAGCACCGGGCCGCCAGGAGCCCCGCACAGCTGGCCCCGTGCATCTAAAGTAGCCCCTGTTGTACACTCATGGCACCCAGATTCAATTACACAGAGCCAGGCTTTGGCTGAATATTAATCTGGGGCCCAAACTTAATTTGTCTGGCGATGGGGGACAGGGGCCCATCTGGCTGGAGAGAAGTGTGACTGTGAGTGTGCTGCGTGTGTTCGGGAGAGGGGGTCTATTGTGGGACAGGGGGAGCTGTCACAGGCTTTGAGGAAGACTGATCATCCTGGACGCAGACAATCGCTGGACACAGACAAAGAAAAGGGGGAGGGAATGGAGCCAATTCACAAAATGAACATCGACAATAGATTCAAAAAAATATACCAATGCCAGAGAGAAAAAATGATTATTTCAACTATTTGTTAATTGAAGTTGTAAAATTTCATCTAACAAAGTGAAACAACAATTGTATGAGAAATCAGGCAATGGAACATAAAGAAGATATGCCCCATACTGTCCATGAGAAACACTGGTATCTTCTTTGACATTACAATACAAATTGTATATGCTTTGTGAACACACTATTTCTACACTAAAAAGGATAGTGCTAAATATTCCCATTTTGAGTTTGACAAATTATTTAACTTTTCCTACATCTATTGTTGCCTTCTCCACACTTTGCTGGGATGTTCTGTATGCTCCATTGTGACAATGTCTAGCGCTCTAGCATATAGACCCTGTGCATTATGTGAACCCCTCCCCCCATCACAGAAGTCAAGTGGGACCTCCCTCCCCACCCTGTCCCTGTCATATATTGCCCCAAGTCCACTGGGACTGCGGCAGCGCTGGGGGGCGACCAAGGCGACCTCTCCTTGACCTCCTTGGGTTGCGCGTGACCTCCCCGTGACGTGGAAGGTTAGCTTGTATACTGGTGCTACGGTCAAAGGCAATGACTGGGGAAGTGAGGGGGAGGATGTCAAGAAAAAAAATGGTTGGAAACGAGAAAGAGTCGAGACAAAGAATTTCAATGTGGCTGTGTCATAGAGCTGCATATGAGAAAAACATTGGATAACCATGTTCAATAGTTCCTTTATGTATTAACACATAACAAGGACTAAATTAATTTAAGGAAATCATGTCTAAAATCTGTTTATTTACAACATATTTTCATTCAAGGCTCTATGGGAAAATGATTTTAACTGATTAAAGAACATGGCATTATTGACATATATTTGAAATATGGATAATGCATTGGCTGATATTTTGCAATATATTGTGCATCAGATGAGGGTGGGGGTTATTATAGCAGTGCATCCAATAAGTCTGTCTGTCACATTCACACTTCATACAAATATTTTTTCACATTTTTGTGTTGTGCTTGTTAACAGGAAGGCTGCAGATACAGAACATACAGAGAAAAAACTGAAGGTGAAGGTGCGAGACGGTATTCCTGTAGGCAATGGTTGACAAAAGAAGTTTTGAAGATGTCAATGTCTTCCTGTTTCATCTCTTTCATAGCAGCCGTTTTCAAGCGATTGAACAATTAAAATGTTGCCCTGGGAAGCACGTTAAACCTGAAAGTACTGAAACATGAATACTTGTAAAACACTGCCTCCAAATACGGTCTTATGGCAATATATGGCCTGATTATGAAGACTTCTCCCCCCCTCACTTAACAAAAGACAAAGCCTTTGTCCTGTCATAGAAATAGTGCTCCATTTGTCAGTTCATTTTATATATATATATATATATATATATATATATACATATATAGTATGTATGTCTGGGGCCTTAATAAAGAGTAATAATATATATATAGAGAGTTAGTTACATAAACTGTATATAAAATCTATACATTGTAATATCTACTAAACAGAAATTAAAATTGTGACATTACTGCTACTTTTATGCTATAAAGCCTAATTTAGAATTAATTAAAAGCAATATTAACAACTATTTAAAATATATAGGCCTACAATTATAATTTTGTTAGCTAGATTACTTAAAAAACTGTCAGATTTTGCCTAAATTTTCAAGAAAGCTCACTATAGGACAAAGAGTAATAGTAAAGTAATGATTAGTTTGGCTGTAGGAAAAGATTATTTGCCACAGCAAGATATTAAGATACTAACTCCTACCACACAGTAAAAGAACAAATTGAGTTTAGATGTTTCTTTGTGAATAGAGCATTTACCCCTCACCTAGAAGATTGCTTTCATTGGGTCCAGATTTTCTATTGTGAGATAAAGCCAAATCAGAGGTTGGTGCTATCCAAGTACTTTTACAGTAAACATTTTATTTAAACTTAGCGATGCTTGTGGCGTTAGCTGTTTATGTTTGTACTGGACAAATGTTGAGCTGCAGTTGAAGAAACAGTTTCTGCAGATGTTATTTGGTGTGAGGCTTTGATTTCAGCTCACCTCTGAGTCAACTTTACTTTGCCCAGTTTTCCTCGTGCACACACCAAGCAGGGCTCACATTTTAGGACGAGCGTGTTGACATGGGGCCATCAGCCAAGTCCGTGGTTGTGGAATAACAGAGGGCCAAACAGCCTTTACACCTGTATGTTAATCCTGACACTTCGCTGTTTCCTTTGGCTCTGAGGGTAGTGTTAAGACAAACTGGGCTTTAATTACTGGCCACACAGTCTCTCCCCACACACCACACTGATGTAAGAGGGGAAAGGTGGGTTAAGGTGGCAACTGGATACCACCAATTAACCTTCTGTTTCACAAGAGTGCAAGAGTCAATTAAGCACAAGTATTACCTTTATTTACCAGTTACAGTTGCTACAAAATCAAGCCTTTAGACAAACATGGACTAAAACAAGCCAAAGTAGAACTAGATTAAGGAAATCATGACTAAAAATTGTAATACGGATTTTCCAGTAGTCCGATAGATACTGTATCTTAATTATGGCAAGATTGGACAATGCCTTGGCAGTGGTCTGTCTTCTCCAAGTGTTTTTTTTTTCTTGTTTAACACCTGGCTTAATTTTTTTCTAACCCATCTTCAGTCACCGACGTACCAAATCTCAGCTTCATTAATAATGTATTTGAGCAGCCGTCAGTGAGGGAAACATAGGCCGTGTTTTTACACACAGCCACAATGGTCATGTTTCATACTAGTGGCCAGTCAATAACATGATCAATTTGTCTTGGTACGGCATGAATCATGATGAGCAATCACAACTAATAATGTCCCGCCATAACCAGCCCAGAACGAGTCTATCAATAATACACAGTCAAGAAATCAATTAAGTTGTCTGAATGTCTAAAAGGTTTGTCAATAGAGTTGAGATATGCCTCATATTAGTAATTAAAATGATGTTTCACTGTTGATTGCTACAAAGCCAGGAGTCAATGACAATTTTCCAACCCAACTGGCCGTGTGACTGCGACAGTTTCCATTTGGTGAAGCTTCAGTGTCTGTGCAGAAATAGAGCGATGCATAAGTATGGCCAATGTTAACTTGTTATTGCTATTTAGGGTTAGAAAAAGACAGAGAAAGACAAGCTCATTCATTCAAGTCTAAATGATTTCAAGAAAGGTAGCTAATAAAAACATCGGTATCGGTCAAACTGGTCATTGAAATATTGTATCGGCCAAGACATTTCATATCGGTATGAGCTGCAGTAACAGTATTTGTACATTTACAAAAACGCTGCATTTTCTACTCATTAAATAATTTTGTTGACTACTTTTTATCTACAGTAAAATATAATTATTTAAAGTAAGAATACGCATTTGAAGTACCTCTACTGGCTCTGTTTTCTTCTGTTCAAGCAGCCCACCTCAAAAGTGCACAATATGACCTTACTGAACCACTGCTAATGTCATGCACTTGTCAATCCACTGTGGCACTGTTACTGCTGCCAAACAGCTACAGCCAGCACTGAGTTTACTATAGTAGCCAGTCAAACTGATTGTGTGGCAAAGAAAAGAGAAAAATGTGTGAAATAAAAATATACATTACACCAATCCTGATGTCTCGGCTTTGTGGATCGTTGTGGATATTCACCGAGACTATTGCAAAAACTAAAGCAATAGACTGTCTTTCCAAAGTTTGTATTATCAGAAATTATAAACCTATAATATAATTAAGACCAGATGACCCTCAAAATGTCTAACATTTGTGAGTTACAATGTAATATAATGTAATGTTATAATGTAATATAATGTAATTTATAAATTTTTAACCACTCATAATTAGGATAATGTATAATAAATCATATCAGCTCCAGTATTGGCCTCATTTACTGAACCGCTTCTGTGCCACCAATATCCGAACCAGTATACGTATCGGTGCATCCCTAGCCAGGATATTGGTCGGATGATCTTAGGTTAAGCTAATTGTTTATGTTTGAGGTTGATGGATGAAACTGGAGCGTCCCATGTAGCCTGGAACCTTCTTGATGTGAAGCAATTAACCACTTTTTTTCAAATCATGTTTTTTTTGTTATGTTTCTACATTATGCCTTTACTAGCTCCTCACAATCGGTCAGACCGCTTACACGGATACAGACACACCCCGGACTGCTCATGAGCCATCTCCTCTGTTTATGGCTAGAATAGAATGTTTACTTGAGACTGGCACAGGCTGCAACGCACAGCAGTGTACTGATCACCTTGAGTATAGAGGAAATCTGTTGTTTCCAAGACAACATGCTCTAAACTACCACGCTACTACTACTACTACTACTACTACTACTACTACTACTACTACTACTACTACTGCTACTGCTACTGCTACTGCTGCTGCTGCTGCTGCTGCTGCTGCTGCTGCTGCTGCTGCTGCTGCTGCTGCTGCTGCTGCTGCTGCTGCTGCTGCTGCTACTGCTACTACTACTACTACTACTACTACTACTACTACTACTACTACTACTACTACTACTACTACTACTACTAACAACTACTAACTACTAACTACTACTACTAATGTATGTGAATCCTAATATTGCAAATCATATCATTATCTCATATCAACTATTGTGCAGCCCAGGGGATAGATAGTGGTTTGTGAGAGAGCTACAGTAGCAGCAGTGGCACACACAACCCTGCTGCCGTAGAGAAGTGTCATCATTAGGAATAAGTAGAGGAGGGTGTTTTTTACTGCTAAGAGCATCAAAGCGTGAAGAGAGTCGTGAGCAGCTCCGAGCACGTGACTGTTGGGGGCTCCTCGGGAAGTGACAGCAACACAGAAAATACTGCACTCCCGGGCCAGCCCCCTTCCCGGCCCCTTCCCCGGCCCCTAAACGAGTGTATCTCCATCTGACTGTCACAACTCTCCCCTATCATCACGCTCCTCTTCACTTCTGTGTCACTAACTTTCACAGCTCGATTTTACATGATTTCAATTTGTGTTTGTTCCTACATCAGTCATCTTTTGTAGCAACTAAATAAGGACAGAATGCTGATGGGTAAATGTTTGACCAATTCATTATGTATGGCCATGAGATAGCAAACATATTAGGATTGGGCAATATGGTAAAAAATATAATATCGCATTTTGCCAAGATGATAATTTTGATTTATCACAATTTAGATTTTTTTATTGTCTTACACAGAGGACCACTGCTATCGGTAATTACAAATGTATACATCCAAATCAATGTTTTATTATCATACTAAATATTATTTATTTAAATTTTTTATTCAATATGAACACTGGCATTGTTGCAGTCAAAATAATGATGAAGAGCACAACATAAATTAATTCACTGTAGCATGATTCAACAATCTCCTAAGATTAGCACATCATCATAACTTGATACTTCTTTCATGCATATATTTAAAAGTTGACTTTACTGTTGTTAATAATTGACAACCATTAGTTTTATTCTCAAATTATGAAGCGATCAAAATCTTTAGTTACCAAAATCAAGTCAGAAAGCTACTATTTTGGTCCTTGCTTGCTGTTTGAGAATCACTACATTTTCGCCTTAAAATCAATTGCTGTAGCTTGTATGATGCTGTTTAAAATGTCTGAATTAAAACTCAGCTGTGAGAATATAATTTGTACAGGATTTCGTTTTGTATGATTTGAACATCAATGCCATCTTTTACTGTATTTGATTCCACCACACTGTACCATCGTTGTTAACGTGGGCACTATCTTCCTGTTCTAAAATCCCATGTGGCAAGTGGAGCAAAACGTCAATAAATTCATTACGTAATTGGCTGCGTTCATTAGTTTTATGTCTCCTACTATTTCTCTCTGAAGCATTAATGTGCCATGAATCTCCCTGCATCATTTAGAGCAGACAAAAACTATTTTATATCTCTCAAAGTAAATGGATGTGCCTTCAGGAATACGCCTACAGTATGGGATTTTAATGGCAGGCCAGTGGGTGTTTGTTTGTGTATCGTAATCTGTCATATTTATTTAATTAAGCAAAATGAGAACGGCAAAGACAGAAGATGCGTGTTCAATTTAGAAATTAATTTATTGTGGCTTGGAGGAAGTTTCTAGACGATGGCCGTCGAACGTGACAGATTGCACTGTTTTGACCCCGGAGCACTGGAGTTAAACAGATATCTACTCACAGCAGAAGGCGGCAGACGTTACAGGAGGATGAATGAAGGGAAATATGAACACAACATAGCTGAGATTTTTATGATACATCCACCCAATGGTCACAATATCTGCCAGTCTGGATATAAAAAAAGAACTACTGAAATCTAAAGCAGCAGTTTGGTTTGCCTGAATATATAACTATATATATAACTCAAAATGTTGGCCATATTGGTGAAAGTCATTTAAGTCATTTTGTACATGATATGGTTGTTGGTGTATTTCAGAAATGAAGCTGAGACTGGTTTGAAAAAGAGGCAATTTCCAGTGAATGGCCGTTATCTAGGCAAATATGTCTTGATGACGCCAGACATCATAGAACATAGTACATATAAAAGGAGCCAGTGAAATGTATAGACTTAAGAATGACCTAAATCTGCAATTATACTAGAATGTAAAATCCTAACATATCTTTGCTGCACAGTAAGTGTCTCTCTCGTGTGTGCGAATACAGTGTCACACACATAAAGCCACTTAATAGGCTTCTTTCTCTGGGGCACCATCACAATGATCTGTGAAAGAAATCAATGCTGTTTTGTTGGAGCATTGATCCCATTTGTGAGTATAGGCAGAGTACAAGAGAGCAGAGAGTGGCTTTGTACAGTCCCCCTGTATTACCATTCACATCTGTCTCTGCATCGACCGAAGCCTGTTTTAGTCCTTACACAGGACTCACTAATGCGTCACTGGGGCCCTAGTGTCCAACAGCATTTGGAGTTTATTATAGTGAGTCAGACAATCAAATAAAGTCCTTAAAATAGATTAACTGAGATGATGCTAAAATAATGCTTGGCTCAAGAAATCCCATACTTTACTGTGCAAATGTTTCAGGGAATTTTAAGGAAGAAAATACAATGTTAAAAAGAATGTATTGATTTTTGGGGTCGCTGTCTGGATCCAGGATTTTTAAAGCATCTTGCCATTGTGACGTAAGTGTTAGTAACTTAACCTGGTTTAGCTCAATAAACCAGATCTCAACATATAAGCACAACCTCTATGGACCTACTCGTCCCTCAATGATGTAGATAAGTGGATGTTTTAAGGCATATGACTGGGTTACTCACTTTGTATTTTGTAAACTCAATAAACTGGAAAAATTGAATATTTTTTATATTTATCTAATCTAATAATAATGTCTTCAAAAAAGCCTGCACAGTACTTTATTATCTAATATCTTTTTTTTTCTTGTCTTGCCAGGCAGCGTGGTGTACTTGGGAATGATGGTGGGGGCGTTTTTCTGGGGAGGGATGTCGGACAAAGTAGGCCGTAGACAGTGCTTGCTGATCTGTATGTCCACCAATGGTTTCTTTGCGTTCCTGTCGTCTTTCGTCCAGGGATATGGCTTATTCCTTCTGTGTCGTCTCATTGCCGGCTTCGGGTAAGTATCTTTGACATGCTGAGGTCAATGGACAGGACTAGTCATCATTTTAAGTCGTTTATACAGCCCACACATCACCAGCATAGTGCACTTTCTCTTAGGATTTTTTATATCAGCAAGACTCTTCTCTTTTACACTTTATGAACACAGTGTAACTATAGTGACATCAAGGTGTATATTACAGTATAATTACACTTTAAGTACAATATAATAAGGGTGTAATAACAACTAGTTTTATTACACTTTAAATAAGTTAGTATGATTTAATAAAGATGTAACTACAATGTAATTACGCTGTAATTATTTTGTAATAAGAAAGTAATGACTGTATAATTACAGTGTTATTACAGTGTTATTACAATATATTTACAATACATTACTGTGTAAGTACCTAGGAAAACGCAGCCTGTATTCTAAAGCATTTTTAATGGGCCATATTATACTAATTTCAGTTGTCTAAGCTTTCTACCAGGTTATACTGTTGTTTCCCTGTCAAAATCATGCTTCGAGTTGTGTTTTGTTCAATCAGTAAAAAACACTTGGTCTCACCTGCTTCTACTTTCTATTGTTTGCTTTGGCTGTACTAGTGAAGTAGGTGAAAAGTGGTCTTAAAGGAAGATACACAATCTAAGCTTTTAAGCAGTGAAAAAGCAGCAGCAACATGGTTCCTTTAAGGAATTGTCTATGAGCTTTATTACATTCTATTTTTATCCATGATGTAACTGCTCCTTTAAGAGCTAATTTAGTAATTGCTTCCGCTGTCTCTTTCCCCAGAGACCTACGGAGTAATTGAAAAGGCTGTCCAAGCTGCCAATGAGACCCATGCCTCATGAGCACTCTGACGCCACACATTTTTTTGTTACGTTAGCAGAAAAAATATGCTTGGTAGCACTTATTATATGGAGACATTACCCTTTACTAAACATACAAGCTAAAATAGTTCAAACTGAATCATTTCCATTACACCTGTATGTGACTTATTTTATTTCAGAATTGGAGGGGCTGTTCCTATTGTGTTCTCCTTCTTTGCGGAGGTGTTGTCAAGAGAAAAAAGAGGTGAACATCTCAGCTGGCTGTGCATGTTCTGGATGATTGGAGAGATCTATGCATCAGCCATGGCCTGGGCCATCATTCCCCACTATGGTGAGTGCAAGCCCCTATTTCCTGGACACAGTAAACACAGGGGGCTCATTGAGCTTGGACTGAGGGCTGAAATTCTGTTGTCCTATAAACAGACAATCACATCTTTTCACAGATTTCACATATTTCACACAAATGCCATCATTACTAGCCCCTGACTTTACTCAGAAGAGCTCCATGATTTTGGTTGTGGTGCCACTATCTCTACTGTCAGACTTGATCAGCTAAAATGACCTCAAAGAAGTAGAGGTTAAAGATGACCGCTTGCACAAAGACCATAGTGTGGAGCCTTTAAGGTAAAAGTAAGTTGCATAAGACACACTGAGCGAGACACAAACAGAAACAGTTAAGTCTTTTTCCTGCTGTTCTATTGCCGTCCCGTTAAAGCCAGCCCTTATTTTGTACCCACCTCGTCTCTCGTCTGACTCTGTCCTTCCTTTTATTGCCTCCTCTCTCCATCCTCTGTCTCTGCAGAGTGTTCTTCTTGATCAAGCATAATTAGGTTTTTCTCCTTGCTCTAATAGGACAAAGCTACAGCTAGAGGTGATTTATGGCCAGGCCCTGCTTTAGCCAAAGCTGTGACGTCAGGGAAAAGGTAGTGTCACACTGGTGTTTTACTGTGCTGCGGTTCTTCAAGGAAAATTGAAGGCAATAACATCTGACACATAAGAGGTCACACAAGTTTACACGTACACAACGTGCACATGCAAAGGCACAAATGCAGAACATGCATTGCTCTTCTGTGCCCTGACTGTTCCTTCAAAAACTGAAATATATTTCTGTCACATCTGCTGATCTCATTCTGAAGAGGTGGCCTTTCTTTGCTCTTGATTCTTTGAGGAGACTAGGGCTATCTTGACACTGACATGGCACTGTGGGGAACCACAATTAAACCAATAATTTCAAATCCAGAACATTAATTATCACAACAAATAAAAGTCTTTATATACAGTAAGTCTGTATACATCCTGCACCTAAACCTACGGCGGTGGGATGGTGGCATATAAAACATCATAATGGAGTTCATGTGTTCTTGTGTCTTTCATGGTGTCATCTGTCTCATGTTTGTGCCGCTGCTCCCACCTCTTTCTGAAAATGTGTTTGATACACAAAACCATAAAATACACAATACCATTCCAAATGTATATAATATTCAATTAATATTATGCACATATATTATCCCGGCAGCATTATTAACCCTGCCCTGAGCCTCTGACTGCATCTTACAGCAGCAGCTGATGGATCATAATCTGTCAAGAGACATGGGAGGTCACTACTGACACCCCCTTCATCCATTTACCTCCAAAATATGTAAACAATGCACAACATCTTTTACCAACTCATCATAGCATTGAATTCTAAAATAAACTTTGGTTGCCCTTTAACTATAAGGATTGTTGTTCAAGCCCCATCCAGTTCATACTGCTCTTGTGTCCTTGGGCAAGACACTTCACCCACCTTGCCAATGTATGAATGTGTTAGTGTGATTGTTGCTGGGTGTTTGGTAGTTGTCAGGGAGCATAGGCACAAGATAGCAGCCATATCTCAGCCAAAGGCAGCTGTAGCAGCCAGTGTGTAACAGTAGAGTGAATGAATAATGCTCAGCGTGTTGAGAAAGGCACTCTATAAATCTGATGCATTATTAGTATCAAATTGTACAGAGTAACATATAGCCTACATTCAACACATTCATTACACTTTTTAATGCATTTTTCTGTTCATGTTTGGGTGTGACTTCTACCTTGTGTTTGTGCTAGCTTGTGTGTGTGCTTTTGGTTCTGTGTGCATCTGTGTGTGCTTGTGTGTGTTACAATGATTAATGATTCTGGTAGAGAGCCTCTGGGCTGAGATCAGGTGCAACAAGATTTAACTTAGCAGAAAACACTCAATTCTTTTCCTACACATTCAATTAACCTGTCCCTGTGCACCTCTCTCAGCACCACTCCACAGCCATTCATCTCACACATCATTCTGGCTGGGCTGACGACGGATCCTTTTCAAAGGCTGATGATGAGGTTCTTTCACAGTCTTTAAAATCAGATACTGAAGTTAAATGCCTCAAAAGCTAGATGATAACAGATCAGCAGTATTTTCATAAATCTTGAGTATATTAAAAGCATTGCCTATGATCTCCCATTTGTAAGGAGCTTACGTAGCCCTGGTATCCCTCTAGCTTTTGAAATGAGATGTTTTTGCCCACACAGCATGTTGTCATCAGTGGTGTGTAGATATTATGAGTTGTAATTTGTGTACGCATAGATATGTCTTCTGCTGCTATATTCTACCTTCCTCATGTTTTGTTGTGTGTTCAAAATATGTTTTGATGAGTTCATTACTTGAGCTAATGCTGTCTTTCTATTATCTTCAATCAGTCAGACCATTGCATCACCAAGGCTTTTTCACCCACATAATTGCCACTGACTGTATCTTTTTCAAAACATGCTCTGTAACCCTAGACATGTTTGTAGCCGAGCAGACCATGAATTGATGAATAAATCGGAATTTTCTTTATGTAATTATATCGCCGTTTATATTATGGAGTCACAGATGGACCACTTTCAAATTTTATACACAGTTACATATCATGAAGACCAATATGATGCCAGTTACCTCAAAAACGCCCCCTATAGACTGAAAGAAGAATGTCATTTTAGGGAAATTTACAAAATTTGCCTCTTGATTACTCGTTAACAATATAAAAACCCTTAGAAATCAATGTCTGATTAAGGTACCTGTTGGTGACAGTTGTGGCAGACAACGGGGGCGTTTTCGCCGATATACACCTTGCTGTCGGGGACAACAGCGTGGGCCTAGTTTTAAATGTGCAGTTTTGAAAAGACTGTATGTTTGTGTTGACAGGTTGGAGCTTCAGTATGGGCTCAGCGTACCAGTTTCACAGCTGGAGAGTGTTTGTGGTGGTCTGCGCGCTGCCGTGTGTGTGTGCCGTGGTGGCTCTTACCTTCATGCCTGAAAGCCCCAGATTTTACCTTGAGGTAATCTTCACATTCACATTCTTACACTTCTAAAGCACATACAGTATAGTGCAGTCAACAGCCCTATAGCCACTGTGACAGATTTAATATGTAGGTTTCTGTTTTGATATTATTTAAAATATAAGCACTTCATAGTAAAGAGACTGGTTCTCATACATACAGTGTAAACAAATAAAGGAATAGATTATTAATATCTGGTACAGGTGCTTCTGATGGTACGCAGGTTTTTTAAGTAGTACTCAGGAAGCTTTTGCAGTTTGGGTTCCCCTAATGTAGGTTTACAACTGGCAAATGGCACTTGGAGAGCCAACTATTATCTGGGTGTGTATGTACAACACAAATAGTTAATTCAGCCACATTTACAAGAGCAGGTTTAAATGTGCCTGTTAAATCTCTGACAGCAGGTGCAGTAGTTGAGACTATCATCCTTTGAAGTGTAATATATGAGTGCTCTTATAACACTTCGGTTATGGCCCTCGAAAAACAAATCAAAGTTATGTATATTAGCTGAAAATTGGCCCTGTTCCTGTCTTCCACATATTCACCTCTTTCTTCATTTTGTCACTACTTCCTTTGCGATCAGGTTGGAAAGCATGATGAAGCCTGGATGATACTCAAACAGATCCATGACACCAACATGAGAGCGCGTGGGCAGCCTGAGAAAGTCTTCACCGTGAGTGTGTTTTTAATGTTTTTTGGGGGCTTTTAAATGAGTAAAGAGGCTTATATTCTGCTACCATGGCGACAGGTTTTTACATCTGAAATATATGTACGTTTAATGCAGTTATGTAATTTAGTCTTATATGCTGCCTGAGCTAAAGTTTGGAGAAAGCCTCTTAGTCAACACACATCATTTATAACACATTTCTACCACAGTTACCATTATTATTTCTAATACAGAAATCACCTTGAGGCTAGGATTGACCCTTACAAATAGGATAGACACTCAGCTAATGTCTTACTCAATACATCAATTCTGTAAAAGTCATTTAAATGAATATGAAATGATGTGATGAGTGGCTCAGGAGGCAGGGGGTGTTCAAAGTTGACCATTTGATCCCTGCCTGGTTCTTACTAGTGCTGTGTCCTTGGGCAAGACACCTCATCTACTTTCAATTGTATGAATGTGATTGAAGTAATGAGGTTGGTGTTGATCTGGGAGCCTTTAAGCATGGTTTGGCTGCCATGTCTCTGTTAGTCCGTCCCAGGGCTACCGTGGCTGCTTAAGTAGACTAACTTACCACCACCAGTGTGTGCCTGTAGAGTGAATTAATAATAGACTCAAAAGAGTATTTTGAGTGCCTATAAACTGCCATATAAGTCTAATCATTACTTTTTGTACTGTCTTCACATGCAGGTTAACAGGATCAAGATTCCCAAACAACTAGATGAATTGGTGGAAATGGAGTCAGAGTCTGGCAATCCCGTTTCTAAGGCTTTCTTCAGAATAAAAGCTGAAATACATGGAGTAAAACACATTGGTTTTGTACATACATATGCATGTCTAGTTTACATTCTCATAATTACTTTCATGTTTTGTTTAGATCTACGTGAATCTATTGAAATGCTTCAACTACCCCATGAGAGAGAACATGATGAAGCTTACTATTGTGTGGCTGACTCTGTCTTTTGGGTGAGCTTTGAGGTTGTGTTAAAAAGAAAGTTCCATTTAGCCTATAATAAAAAACATGCAGTGGCCATATTGGCTTTTGGTCCTTTTGATGTCAGCTTTTAAAATCAGTCATGCTCTTCAATCCATATCCCTACATTGCCTCTGTTGAAGTAAATTCCATAGAAGATTCTTTGTAGAGAAAAAATTGTACTCAAAAAAAGTGTGAGTATAAGTGAAATTATTACTCAAATCATAATAATAAAAACACTACGAAACATAATGGCCGGATTATTCCAAAATAGTGAACCTGTATTTGCAAACATCATGAACCAATATCTCGGTAATGTACAGAGGTGGGTAGTGTACCCAAAAAATGGAATCCAAGTCAGAGTATTGTTACTGCAAAATTATATGAAAAGTAGAAGTAAAAAGATGGGTGCATTAACCTACTCTTATAAAGTACTTTATTTAAAAAGTTACTCATTAAAATGTAAAGTGTAAATACTTCTGCATCACAGCTTCTTAAATTCTGTTCTTGTTTCTTGCTTTTACAGTTATTATGGTCTGTCAGTGTGGTTCCCTGATGTTATCAAGCACCTTCAGGCAGATGAGTATGCCTCCAAAGTGAAGGTCCACACCAATGAACGCATTGAAGACTTTACCTTTAACTTTACATTGGAGAACCAGATACACAAAAATGGTGTCTTCATCAGTGACCGGTGGGACTGCTTTACCATATTATACAGAAATAACAGATTTATATGGCACTATATTGTTCCTGTTCTATTTAGGTTTATCAACATGAAACTGAAGTCTGTGACCTTTGTGGACTCCACATTTCGTAACTGTTATTTTGAGGACGTCTCAACAGTTGGGTCCGTCTTTCGTAACTGCACCTTTATCGATGGGTTTTTCTACAACACTGGTAAAGCACTGGATATTAACTACAGTTGTTATAGTCATAGTTTTATTTCAATTCTCTTCACAGATGCCTGGACCTCAGTATATGTCTAATGTTTAATAATAATATATATCCAAGAAAACCACTATATTTTAAACATATCTTTATGAATGAATGCATTAATGTAACACGTTTAAATGTCTAATAATATTTAGAAATAAACCAGGACTAAACCAGAACTAAACCAGAACTAAACCTGGTCTACACCTTGACAAAATGGGGTTTAAACCAAGACTAAGACTAAGACTAGAGCTAATACAGGACTACACTCAAGTCAGAGAACTTCAGGTAGAATCTCATCTTCAGTGACCCTGAAAAAGAAAATACTATTCTTGTTTTTAGACCTTGGTATTTATACAGTTGAGTGTATAGCCACAGATACTGCATTTGTTTTTGTTATTGTCTCTTAGTCTTTTGCTCTGACAGATGATTTATTTCCTCTTTGGTCCAGATATCGATGAGTCCAAGTTGATAGATGGTACGGAGGTGATCAACAGCACATTCGCTCACAACAAGACGGGCTGCCAGATGACGTTTGATGATGACTACAGCGCGTACTGGGTTTATTTCATTAACTTCCTGGGTACCCTTGCCGTTCTGCCCGGCAACATTGTCTCTGCCCTTCTCATGGACAAAATCGGTCGTCTGTCGATGTTAGGTATGAAATACAAATAAAGACAACATAAGTGCACAGTCTCAGTTAGCCCGAAGAAGCACTTAAGTAATTGGATGTCTTATTGACCAAATCATTCATGCTATAGATGGGATATACATCATTGAGCGTGAGTCGGCCGTGTTGTTAAAGTGGCCATTTTGTGTTTTTATTTTGTTTACCTCTAGATGATCATTTACAATACTATAAATACTATGCAATGTATAGAAAAAAATCTTGGCTTGATTAAAACAACCCTTAAAATGATCTGATATTTTTGGCAAAATTGAGTAATTTACATATTCCTATATTTAGACCTAATCTTTATAATAGCAAGTGTTTTGTTGAGTTTTATTCATTTTTGAGCTTTTTATAGACTGTGTAATTAAGTTAAATCTGTAATATCAAGCCTTGACTTTTTAAAGTGGATTTAATGAAAAAGTCATCAGAACGCAGATAGAACAGTATAAATCTAAGGGGACCATTAGTAGAAAAATCTCAGTAAAGTCAAGCAAGATAATAGGGCCTCTAAATGCATTTATTATTGTTGCTGTTTTTCTGTTCTCATCGGTTAGGTGGATCCATGGTTCTATCGGGCATCAGCTGTTTCTTTTTATGGTTTGGCACCAGCGAGTCCATGATGATCTTTATGTTGTGCCTTTACAATGGTCTCAGTATTTCTGCCTGGAACTCATTGGATGTGGTAACAACAGAGTCTTTCCCCACTGTCAGAAGGTAATTCATTTTTGTTTCACATGTTTGTAATCAAAACATCAAAGTGGGCCATAACGTCTCTCCTTCCTTTGTTTTTATTTTTTCTCTGCAGAGGAACAGGCTTTGGTTTCTGCAATGCTTTGTGTAAACTAGCCGCAGTCCTGGGGAACCTGATATTTGGGTCTCTAGTTGGAATCACCAAGGCTATCCCGATACTGATGGCTTCGTCAGTCCTGGTTGGAGGGGGTCTGGTCAGTTTGAGGTTGCCAGACACCAGGGCAAATGTCCTCATGTAACAACGGAGTTACATCTATCATCTGGAATAAAAAGCCTAGCTGAATCAGAAATACATATAGTCTTTGTGAAAGGATTGCAAATGGCTTGGGACCTACACTATTGTCTTTATCGTATGCACCTTATTGTCAGGGTGGAAAATCAATGTACATACCGCCCTGTGCATATGTTTTAGGCACGTGTTAAGAAATTAACTTACGTAGAGTAGCAATGTTTTCAGAATGATTTCATTTTGTTTATTTGTGTTCAAAATTAGACACTTTTGGCAGATAAGATGCAAGAAACCTTTAACCACCGATGAAATGGTGGGAGGAGCCTACAGTGTTCCGAACCGAAAGTGTGGTCACATGACTGGATTTCGATGTTTCTCCTAAACACTTACTTTGCATTTCGTAAACTGACAAAAACCAAACTAAAGCATTTGCATTTAGAGTTCAGAAAAACCACCAACATTAAACATAAACTAGGCCTGTTATATCGGCGAAACGACCCCGTACGTCTGCCCCATACGTCTGCCCCATACGTCTGCCCATACGTCTGCCCCATACGTCTGCTACAACTGTCACCAACGGGCCACCAACCTTAATCAGACATTGTGTGATTTCAAAGGGTTTTAATATTGTTAATGAGCAATTAAGAGGCCCCGCCCCCAAACCATGACAAACATGGGAAGGGTCTATTTGACTTTTTTGATTTGTGTGGATGTTTGTGAAAAATATTTTTGCCAAATTTTGAAAATTCCTTAAAACCATATTCTTCTTTCAGTCTATAGGGGGCGCTATAGAGTCAACTGCCATCATATTTAAAATGCTAAGTGTGTCCAGGGTCCCATAGGGGTCATAAACATGGGGGCGCTATAGAGGCATTCTTTATTTGACCTCTGTAATGTGCCTATGTACATTAAGTATACGCTAGCCCGGGTCACAGTGATTCTCCACAGTGTACCCAACATAAAATATCATTATGACCCCACCCTACAACAAACAGGAAGTCGGCCATCTTGAATTGAATTTGGGAGGTCAGGTATATTTGACAGCCTTAAACTATTTGGACTGTGCCTACCAATTCTATGATTCCACAATATTTTTATTACTATTTTATAGGCTTAACGTGATGGCATTATGTATTAAAAAGTGAAGTAAAATTTTTTAAATATGCTTACATTTATAACAAATGTAAAAAATAAATAATAAATAAAAATAAAATTTAAAAACTTCACTGACAGCCCCAATAATGCGCACTGACAAAACATACCAACAACAAGATTTAGGGGGAAGGCCACCAGTCCAAAAGCCCAAAGCAGTCCTTTAGTGGGGTCATAGACCGTTTCAGCTGTGCCCAAAATGTAGCCTCCTCCAACCCAAGTGGCTGCAGCAAGAAAACATAAACGTCAATTCAGCAGAGATCCTTTTAACCAAAAGCTTCATTTAACCACTACAGTACCTGTCATGGTAAAGATGCCGACCACGACGTTTAGGTTTCTTCCACCGACCATCGCGATCTCACTCTGTCTCCCAGTGAGTTTCTTCTCCTCATTTCTAGACGCCCAGATGCCGAGTACAATCATGTAAAAAAGTCCAATAGCCAAGAGTCCAGCCCAGTTAACAGCCATTTGACAAAAATGATCGAAAAAATAATAAAACAGAAGTGATGAAGCCTACATTGACGTGCTGGAGGCGAACAAGAAGCGCGGCTAGTGCTCTCTGGAGTTCTACCGGTTAATATTTAGGGACTGAACGAAGAAAGAAAGAAAGAAAGAAAGAAAGAAAGAAAGAAAGAAAGGCAAAATAAGCGCATTAACCTGAAAAGGACATATATGTATATGCTTATATAACAGTGTTTTAATTAGACCAATTCATTAATTGAAATTAACATAATTATTTTATTACATTTTTATAGAACAAAAATTGAGTTTTTCTTTAATATAGCTTCTAGGTCGTGTGACCCACTGACTCCAAACCACTGCAGAATAATTTTGCATGATCAGGACAATCGGGCACGGCAATTGATTTTGGCTTGTCATGCTTTCTGTTATTTTTATCCCATTTTTACAGTAAAAAAAATGCGCTTTTCATTAATAATTAGCACAATCAGGAGATGCTAAATAATAAATAAATCTACAGACATAGTTATATTTTTACAACAGATTTTACTTTTAGGAACTACTTTAATGTGTCAAAAAATATTATTTAACAAACTTTTCTTCTTGTTAGACATAATAAACACTGTCCTCCTCAGTCTTTGTGAGAACTAAGGGGACACCACAAAAAGACAGGAGCTTGTGAACCACCCTCGATGAATACAATCAGCAAAAGCTCATTTATTGATTTATATTAGCATTGCAACATAAAAAATGTCACCACCAATGTCTCATTGGTGTTCACAAACACAAACATCAAAACCAGTCTTCCTTTTTAGCCTTTTGGAACTGCTGGTTAGTGATACTAATGCATACACAGTGATACCACCTGTCGCATGTCTCACATTGGATCTGTAGATGAGGATCAAAACATAAGTATATCCGACTTTTGAATTGTTTTACAATTTTGTCTCTTGGCCTCAATTTCAGAAATACTCATCTAGTCAATGTAGAACTTCACTAGTTAGTTGCAGGGCACGTCGACATAACATAAACAGACAGACAACCATTCACTCTGCTAACACATGACTGTATGAATCATTGATCTTCAGGTAAGAGCACTAACTGTTCTGCCGCTGTGATCACTAACTGCAAAAGGACAGTCGTTTATTTATTATATTTTTTCTTCTGGACTACATACTACTAATGAATTCTTTCAACAACATGGATGACAGCCTCAGTTATAAAGTTAAAGCATTAGATTCGTCCTGTTCATAAACAATGACACAAACACTTACAATGTTGGTAGCTCTGACAGTTAACTGACTAAATAATATATTGTGTTTCGTCAAACACAAGTGATGCTAATAAGCCACGCGGCTTTAAATGTAGTTTTCTCCAAAGTGCGCTATAGCGAAGTGTTGTATTGCCACACCCGCTCGCTTCATAATCTGGAAACAGGAATAAAGTGTTTGTCTCCCCAGGTGAAAAAATAGTACAACTAAATGTATTTTAAATATGTTATAAGTTTAAATAATATATTTTAAGCACAATTGTACTTTTTATGTGCTTACTGTTAGTATATTAAAAATGAACTTTATTGTGTTTTAAACATACTAATTAAAAATATACTATAAGACAACTGTAATTAATCAGAGCTTAAGTATACTTTATAAAAATATGCTAAAATTT
>JAVQKC010050650.1:0-10905 GCA_036025475.1 Philypnodon macrostomus | reverse complement strand
CGGCAATTCGTTTTTGAGTTATCGCGTTCACAGCTAGGATCTGCGGACGCGGACGCGGACGCGCACCGACGTGATTCCATAATATCGGCGACACGCTGTTTTCGCCGATATAATTAGGGTCTAATCAGGAGGGGGACACTGCTTCCTCTGGCTTCACACAGACCTGTTGCTAGGAAACCCAACGGAGGCCCGCAGAAAGACTATCAAAAAATAGCCTAGCCTTGTGTCTGATTATAAATCCTCTGCATCATGAAGTATGAGAGCGCGAGAGGCGACGAATACAGACACGCTAATGTAATAGGCTGTTGCAGGGCAAGATGGATCACAGCTCTCAATATGGATTTAGGGGTTTCAACAATGTCTTCAAAGCTGCATTAAAAAGTCATCTGGAAAAGAAATGTTATTGTGAGGAGGGATGAGGAAGAAGGGAAATACATTTACTGGCCACATTATTAGGTAGACCCTAAAAGAGTGGCTAGATCTGCTGCAGTATGTCCATGTAACTGACTGAAGTTGCAGTCATTTTGAATCCATTTGTCTGTTGAACGAACAAAGTGATTTCAATTCCCTTACGTCCGGGGTCTGCAACCTTTTGGATCCAAAGAGACAGTTTTTACCAAATGTTAATCTGTAAAGAGTCACAACCTAGGCTATAAGATCACATAATTTTTTTCACTAGTGTTTTCAGAAGACCCTTAACTACAAATTCAGTGCACATCCAGTCCATCCAGTGTTCATCATAATAATTACAATTATTATTATTTTTTAAATATGAACACTGGCATTGTTACAGTAAAAATTACGGTGCAGAGCATAAATGAATGCACTGAATCATGATTAAACGATCTTCCCAGATTAAGCCGATTCTCATAACTTCAGATCACAATAAAAATTTTATTGCCCGCTCCCTCTTCAGGTGTATATTTGACAAGGGTGTACGCTTAGATAGTCTCTTTATTTATTAACTAACCAGATGCCATCAAAGAGCCACAGGAGAAGTGCTGAAGAGCCGCATGGGGTTCTAAAACCATTGGTTGCAGACCTCTGCCTTACGTGCTCAAACATTTTTTTTGTCCCCACACCTAAATGCATTAAGTATCCTAATAAAGTAGCCAGTGTGTGTAGACATTGAAGTCGTGTGTACCTTTGTATGGTGGTTGGTGTCAGCGGTGCATCCATGTCCCCTATAATGAAGCACCATGTTCCTAATTAGCAATGACATGGGCTAATTATCTCACACACTTCTTCACACGTCTCCCATTTTTTGTCATGGCATCGTTGTCTTCCTCCTTTTGAGTTTGACAATTTCTACAAAATACCTTCTATATCTGCATCTCCACCACACTAACCATTACTCTTTTCATTTGTTAATTCATTTGCTGATAACAAGGCATAAAGCAGAACGATAGAAACATAGAAAACAAAGTGGATGTAAAGAAGGCGTGTGGGTTCTTGAGTGGCACTTGTTTGAAAAGGTTCATGTGCCCAGCATCCATTGACAATAGATGAGTCCATAAAAGTGGCATTTACTGACCATAACCTAAATTGAAAGGGCCTGAAGCAAACGGTCACTCACATTCAGAGATTGATCTGTCCGACCTGAGACAAAAGCACAGGTTTCAACCAGATTAGACGTTTTGACTTTATTGATTGAGACCATTCTCAAAGCTTTCATTTTGTCCATTCAAAGGGTGATACTGGTGAAGCCATATCCACATGCTTTTAGACAAATGATGGGCATATCATCAACTGTGTACTATGCATAAAAGTTTCAAATTACATATGAGCACACATGCAGCTGTTTGACATGCCACCATCTATTGTGTTTTTACCTTGTGTTTTGGTATCATAGTGAAATCTAAGCTCATCATCAGCCCTAAACTAAAGTAAGGTGGGCTTGAAGTATTGTTTCTCCCAATTGCAGGCATGTACTATTGTATTCTGTATTGTGTATTAATTCAATTAAGCGTTATTATTCCCTGAGGGTAAATTCGATTGATAGGTCTTTTCAGATTGCTTCAGTGATAATAGTTCATCTGCCATAGACTGATTGATTGAACAATCTTACGTCTCTTCTAGCTCATGGATTGTAGAGGTTCACTGGTTATTCTTTGTTGTTCAAATGCTGAATGCAAGGAACAGTGGTCCTAGTTTCTCAGTATGATATTGTTTTGTTGCATTATTGTTGCTCCACCACTTTATCCAGAATCTAAAACCCATAATTTGAACCAGCTGTCTGTTTAGTGAAAAGAATATTGGCTTTATGGGATTCTGTTTTGTGTGATATTTCTATACAAACTGCTTTCTATTTTGCATAATGTTGGCATGGCCTCATTTTTTTCATAAATGGTGCATAGATATAACCAGTCCATTTTGTTCCACCTCTTTAAAATCAATCTCAAATTGAACCGGACAAAATTGAAAAAACAGAATACAGAATTTAAAAATAATCACAATGGCTGGTCGGCTTACATACTTGGTTACAGAACATAAGGAATAATAAAGTTCTTCTAACATTTCAAGATTTAAAGACCAAGCTGTATAGTTTTTTTTGTTGAAGTTACTGCATACTGTATCTCTGACTGTAGCAGATCTTAGTCACTCACTGCAGTTCTCTTAGCACCTCTCCCAGTATAATCTATTGTACTTTAAGCTCAGTCCAACTCCCACACATGCCCTGAACAGCTCAACGGAGCTGTCCAACATATGCATCACAGCCACAGAGATCTTGAGGCGGCTCTAGGCTACTTTTATATATTAATCCCTATAGGTTAATCAGTAATGCAATGGCACATGAAAGGCTCTAAGTGAGCCTCCACATATGCCTTTGTTGAAGTAATGGCTTTAATGGAACGACATACTGTCAGTGTCTTTGTGTTTATGTGGACTGTGCATTGCCCGAGTCTACGTTTCCGTGTCGATGGGATTTGCCATGTTGGAATATACAGGCCTTTTGAACTTCTACAGCTGAGGCTAAGTCGAAAGGCTTAGTGCGGCTGTCTGGTTAGCACATTGATGTTGCATGTTTGTTCAGACCTAAAAGACAAAAAATACAATTAAATAGAACATTTATTAAAAATACCAGAAAATTATGAAAAATTAAAATGCTAGTCCAATGGAATGAATGTACACCATTAAATAATACCCATTCATAATCACATTATAAAAATTTCATAAGAAATTAGGTTCAATATATGTAGTGTGAGCAGTCATTTCACTTGTGTGAGCATGCGGTTAATGTTTCAGCACCTCTAAATGTGATCAATAGCCTATATTTTTAGTAGCTTGGATAAGGAAGAGCATATAAAGCCTTGAATCTATCAAATAAAATATGTATAATAGACATGTGTTCAAAATCATGATCAATATCGTTTTAGATCCTGGCTGCAAGCATAGTGGAAATTATATTCATAAAGTAAATGATGAGCCCATATGCTAGCTCATAATACAGTATCTATCTGTACCCTGCAGGGACCGTGTATGGGTTATAACTTGTGCGTTGGTCTTGTCAGATCACAGAGTGCGGCCTGTCTAACCACTGAAGCATCTGATATCAGCGTCATTATATCACTTAATTAAACATGGCACATACCTGTAGCCAGCTGAACAACAGACAGAGGGGTGGCTATGGATGGATGTGACAGGGAGCAGCTGTGCCTGTGTGTGTGTGTGTGTGTACCTCTGTGTGTGTGTCTGTGTGTGCGCCTGTGTGTGTGTACGTGGGTGTGCCTGTGTGTGTGTCTTTGGGTGTGGGTGTCTGGGGAGGGTTGTGTTCACATATGAATTTGTATCAGACAGTAGTGCCGCCCCATGTGACTAATTCAACAGTCAGTCTTTCACACCTGGCTCTTCAGTCATTATCACTACAGAAGGAGGGTTCAGGGTATGTGCCTTCTACTGACTTGATTCACACCATTACTTACATGCATAGCTTTCATAATGTGCCAAGAGTCACAATTAGATTTTACCAATAACTAGAAAATAATCTGTATAAAACCAAATTTGAAATGTTCAGGCACCTCATTTTCCTAACAAGGCAAAATTAGACACTGTAATTAATCACAACACATGCATGTATTTAATGTAGATGTTACTTTAGTTCTATAAAAAAAATCTACACTGTTATTGTTATGAATTCATTAGTTTTTTTGCAGAACCATGCTACTACTTTGACCACATCATATGTAAACGGTCAGTCTTATTCTCAACCTCAATTTATTTTTATGGTCTAAATATTGTTATAACTTCCAAGTGAAAATTAATTGGAATGGATTAAACAAAAGGTTTTGTGAAATATTAAAAAATGTCATTGAGTTTCTATATCTCACACCTGCAAGACACTTAAACCAACACTTCTTTACCAAGATTCTCTTGTCTGATCCTCAAGGGAATTCACCTCTTTTTGTTCACAGAGATCTTTCAACATATTCCCAAGAGATGTATTTTTTATTCAGAGTTGTATGCCATACTTGTCAGTCCCTGTATCTGAAACCACAGTAAAAGGAACAGAATAAGCACAAAACTCACGGCTCACGGCTCACGGTTTATTATCAGTGTTAAATCAATTGTGTTCATTTAAGGTCAATTACGAGAACATGTAGAAAACAGAGCTGTCACCATATTTGGGCCTGACAGGTAGGCAGTGCTTGTGGGCGAGTTTCTGCCATATTGTACAATTAAAACATTAAGAACAGACACAACGAATGACCTTAGATATTTGCTGTTTAATACACTTGACTTTCAGATAATACGTGATTTTTGTTTTATGTGTGCAATAGTGCTTTGAATGTTCCTCAGTAAGACCTTCATTTTCTCTAAGTGGGGCTTTAATATTGGTCTAAATGCTCTATGTCCATAGATTTTGACTTTAGGAAGCTGCAGCAACTTCTGGGTGCTTTGACACTGGAGCTGTGATACACTCACAAAACACTGTTAGCAAAATATTTTTTCTCTATTTGGGCCGTTTTCTTCTACAAATTCACCAAAGACATCCGTTATTTTAAAGTCCTGCTCGTGTCAATAAAGGTAGCTGTAACTTGCTTGGCTGCTCTAGAAAACCCCCGGAAAGCTGATAGGCTCCACTGACTCTCAGTACTTCCTGTGTGTGGTGTGAGTGCATTTGGAAGGTTACGTCCACTGAGGTAATGTCACACTCCATTATTCTCAGATAAGCTTTCAGAGGTGCCTATATGTGTGTGTTTGGCTGCGGTCTGCCTGAGGGCGGACGACAGGGGTCGGTGGTAACGGGACAGAAGAACGGTAAATCGGACAATGCAACATCTAAAGGTCTCTGTCATATTTCTGCATTGTCTGTTTGACTTATATGTATTTATTCATGATCGTCTCCCACTCATTTTTGTTTGTGGTTGCAGATACATGGAGTCTATCCCAGCAGCTATGGGTCTTATGTGGAGTACACTCTGGACAATGGGCACTATGGCAAGATATGACAAATACTTAAATGTATGCCTTTGGACCCAGAGAGACATCCCTGTAGGGCAACAAGATTGAACCCGCAACCTCTTTGATGAGAGGCCAGACTAATCTCTCTGCCACCATGCACCAAATGTCCTGTATGAACAACTGATCATCTAACTGTTTTTATTGTGAATAAATAAGGTTTTATGAGATTTGCAAACCATCACTTTTTATATTAGATAGTTCTGACTTTCTCACAATTGCATTTGTAGTGATCTCAGTCATAGTTGCTGTCTGGAAAAGATGCTGATGTTTTTGAAATACCAGGAAATGGATAAAAGGAAAATTGTTAGTCTTCATTTCACGATTGATTTTTGAAGGCACCATTTTGCCTGAACCCCATGTCTGCCTGCCTTTAGATATGAGTCATGCTTCTTCACACCTGTTTCACTATCTATGATAAATGCAGGGAGCCAAAAGGCGAGACGTGTAGTGATTAGTAGTGAACGCACCACTACATACAGGTTATTACACACTAATCGACTCACAGTGGATGATATCACCACAGATATCCAGAAGCTGTCCGAGTCTCTATGCCATGAGCTCATCACTAATCATGTTCGAGGCTCCACACTGGTGTCTGTGGTCTGATTGGATTGGCCGTGTGCACAATGGATGATGTCATGCATGTAACCTGGCACTGGCCCCACTGTGCAATAGGGGCCGCCTGTGAATGAGAAGTGTGCTAATAGCAACGCATTTAAACTATAGCCTATGCTTAGTCACAATGACAGCATAAAAAATACTATATATATGTTAGCTTTCACTCATTCCTGTTCAGGGCCTTGAGTCATGTATTTCTACTTAGACAGTGCACATAACTACAACTGATACAGAGCAGATTGGAGGTTGAAAAATATTAGTGGGATGAATCATAGACATGCCCTTTCAGGCCTGGTCTCGCTCCAGACGCTGCACAGACAAGTGTTTCTGGAGGTTTACACTACAATTGATTTCACTGCAGTGTGATTTGTTATGGGTTGTGATGGAAGTGGGTTTCTAAACCATCAAATATTGTAGAACCGTATGTTGGCCAATTTTAATATGATGCAGGTGAAGAAATGGAGAAATGTTATTAAGTAGACCTACTTCAAAATATGTCAAGGCCATATATTTAGTGTTCGGAACAAACCTGCCGAAGTTCAAAAAGCATCAGAATGAAGAAGAAAAACGTTTTGATTTTGATGACAAAATATGACAAATGTGGGCCACATGAGTTTTCAATATTCATATCAGCATTGGGATGTGTTTTTGGAGTCATGTGACCAAATACAACAGCATAGGACAACAATCATAACATAACATAACTATTATAACATCTGCACCATCATAATGGCATTGTGTCTACCTCATTAAGTACAATGTAATAGACTGTGTAACAAACTGTAATAACATGTAACTACATTGTACCTAACCTTAGCCATTCTGTAAGTACAATGTAGTTACATGTTATTACAGTGTGTTATATAGTCTATTACATTGTACTTAATGAGGTAGATACAATGTAGTTAAGGGCAATGTAATATAAATGAATTTGTAATGTTTACTTGTCATATTGTTGATTAGTAACCACCAAACCAAAGTTATACTTCTGCCAAACTGCAGATGCATAAACAAATACATTCCAATTCAATACCATTCCATACAAATATTTTCACACAATTCTGTCATTTTCCCATGGGAATTGCACATCTGATATTGCACCCTCCTTTTTTTCTCTGTTGTCACCAATCTGAGAAGTGACAAAAATGAAGACTGAATGTTTTGGCGCTGAAATTCCATCTGTCACCGTGGCAACTGCAAGGGGAGGGGAAAGAGGGGGTGTATCAATAGAGACACAGATAAGGTCTGTCAATCACGCTGCCTTCTGGACTCTGTGAATGTGAAGTTAGAAGATCGAATAAAAACCAAGGACAGACAGGTAGAAGACATACATCGGGATTAAGCGTGACGAGAAATAGACATCTGTAGTTTGAAGGTTTCTTGTGACGACAGCGGATACAATCTAATCTCAAAATATGAAAGCTGGGGCATGACCGGAAAGGCCAAAGAATGCATATAACTACAACATTTATAGCCATATTCAATTGTGATTATAGTGACTTCCCGTTCCTCTACTTCATAGCAGCTAGGCTTTTATTCCTTCTAGAGCCATTGACCTTATAATTATGTCTGCACTGTCATCATTTCAAACTTCGGTGAGCACGTCCCATTTATCATTGGCAAAAATCCTACAACAACCATTCAGCAGAGGCTCGGCCTTGGCCCACACAATGAAAAGAGTTCCGTAATGTGTTCAAAATGGTTAAAAATCCATAAAAGTGGATGGACACATGTATACTTACCGTGTTTGAGCCTGGTACTTTTTCATTGCCTGCTGTGGACAAACCAAACATATTTTCCCTTTGTTTTAGGTCCCTGAAGGGCTACCAGATGCACTAAAAATAATTGTCTGCAATGCACCAAAATATCTCCCTTACCAAACAATATTTCTATGTACTAACCAGGGACATTAAAGGGTGAACTCTATCCTATAAGCCAGTTATTTCCACTGGTGGGTATTAAGGTTTAGAAGAATTTTGTCCTCATTTGACTCATTCTTCAATGCCCATGGGACAACCTGTCAGGAGCAGTGGGTGACCGCAGTGCAGTGCCTGGGGACCCAACTCCAGATCTTGAGCCAGGATCTTGACTCGGGGAGAAACATGCAAACTCCACACACACAAAAAAGCCATGGTCTGGGAATTAAACCAGCAACCTTCTTGATTACCACTATGCCACTGTGAAGGTTGTTTCACTGATTTGAAGTCTAAATATTGTTCTAACTGTGTAAAAAGATGATGCAGGTTTTAAAAAACACATCCCATAAAGGTCACGGTTAAGTGGGTCACAATCAAACCAGTTAAGCTGCACCGATTCAAACTATAAACAAGACAATGCATTTCTGAGCTACATATTCCGCCTCAAACAAGATTAATTACATGGATGAGCAGCTTGTTTTGGGATGGATGGGATTTGGCACGAGAACAAGGGCTTTTAAAACATTTAATGTTTTGTTCACTTGTAAAAGACACACTGTTAAGGAGTGAACACGTGCTTTTATATAACTGCAGCATATCTGTAAAATAACATTATAAAAGAAATTCAAACTATGCCTTTTATGGAATGGATAGACATATTTCACTGAACAGAAAAAACCTTTGAAGGCCAAATCACACAATGCATAAAGTGGTGTGCACAGTAAAATTCTAAAGGTCCTATATTATGATTTTTTGGGGGCACATTTACTATTTTGGATATATTTAGGTTTATATTTTACATTTTGCAACATCAAACACACGATATCTAGTACCAGCTGTTTTGTGGAGCACCCATAATGAGAAACTAATGAGATATTAGACACCTGTCTCACCCGTCCCTGTTTGTGCCGTTTTTTTGCTTTTTACTTTTTCTGGGATATAAACAAAGCCTTGACACCCACACAGCCGAACACACATGTTCTCCAGTTAGATATTTTGGTTAATGGTGGTTGCCAAATTGCTTCTCTGCCTTTGTTGACAGTGCAGGAGCAGACAGGAGCACTTTGTGGTTTACCCCAATCTTTGACATAAATTATAGGGCCAATCCTTTTTTCAGCTCAGAGAAGACTATAGCTCAACATAATTAATTACTCAAACATGCCTGAATGAAACACAACTTTGGCCAACAAAAGTTGGTTAAAAGTGGGTTTAATACAAACAGACTTAAAGGGCTGTTTTTTAATAACTACTCAATGTCAAACTATGAAAAAATAAATAAATAAATAAATAATATTATTTTCACATTTATTTATTGGTATTTTATATAAAAATAATAATTAATAATGAAAAGCTGTATCCCAATTACATCATTTATATTCTCCAATGTCAAATTAAGTAAACAAAAATATGCCTCACCTACTATTTTTAGGGCAATTGGTTCCCTAAATTGTTGTAAGATTTTTACAGTGTGCCTTCAGAGACACACAATGCCTGGACCGAAGCTGTCAACGTGGATTCCTAGAGCTTCACAATGACCTTGAATGAACCAGACGACCCTCAATTCTTTCTCTCCATCTCAGTGTCAAATGCTATGGCATGTGTCAGAACGTGTCAGTCGTCACAAGGGTTCAAAGAAATACTGTGAAAATCCTGGATGTACACAACCACAACAGTGTGTCAAGTCAAGGCGGTTTTACAAATGAGGATACACTTTCCTGCTAAATTTTGCAGCTGATGCAAATCTGGAACCATGTCGCCCTCAAGATTCAATTCAGGGATGAAAGTCATAAAGCTCTTATAAGAATCTAATATCACTATCAATGTGAATTCTCTTTAAAATGATTGAATAGTAAATGCAATACAGGACAGCCTCATAGTAATACAGACAATGTTCTCAACCACGTCAAAAGTTATTCATCAAGTTCCTTTTTTATACAATCAATACTTCTAACATTACCTAAAAATTGAAGTCTAAAAAGCTTGGAATATTTTGTAATCTATGTGTGTTTATGTTATCTGTTTATGTTATATGTCTTGTCATATACATATCTGTACAATCTTATCGAGATGCTGATCGGCCTGGCTTTTTTTGTTCTTGGTACATAATAACACATTTAACAACATCTCAAAAATGCCATCTGAGTCAAAAGTCCACACTGAAAATAACAAATTGATTTCAGAAAACTTTTGTCACGTTGCTCTTGGGATATTTTCACTGAATCTCTGCCAACTTACTAACCACCCACAGCTTACAGAGAGCTACAGCTTTGTACAATGTTCAACGCTGGAAGCACTTAGAAACCAGAGATCTCCACTAAGGCATTGGTAAAGATACTGCCCAATCAGGGGTCATAGTTTAGGGGAAAATGCTCCATCCATTGAGACACAAAAACCCTATATTTGTTTTGTTTGTTCCTTGAGCACTGAACTGATAGTGTTGTGTATCCGTACCAAAAACTTCCTTTCCCCTTGGCTCATTACTGACCATTCCTGAACAGTTTATCAATCCAACCAGATGAATGGCAATTAATTACATAGTTTAAGCTTACGGAGGCAGCAGTGGCGCAGAGCAACCAGAGGGTCACCAGTTCAAGCCCCCGCCTGAGTGAATGTGAAAACTCACAATGCCTATGAATGAGTGTGGTTGTGTGATTGGTGTTCGGTGGTGGTTGTTGGTGCAAACAAGCAGTCACGCTTCTGTTAGATGTGGCTACACAAGTAGCTTACCACCACCAGTGTGTGATTGTGGTGTGAATGAATAATGGACTCTGTAACAAATGTAAGGTGAGGCCTTGGGCATTGTAAAGCACAATATAAATCTAATCCATTATTATTATTATTATTATTATTATTATTATTATTATTATTGTTATTATTATTATTATTATTATTATTATTATTATTATTA
>JAVQKC010050648.1:0-10591 GCA_036025475.1 Philypnodon macrostomus | reverse complement strand
ATATATGTGTGTGTATATGTGTGTGTATTTGTGTGTGTGTGTGATATATATATATATCTCACTAAATCATCTAAAAAATTATATTAATTTATTTTCATTTTCTTATAGTGGCAAACCCTATACAATATCACTGACCCTTCCCCTCCATCTATGACATAAAAAATGCACATGAATACTAACTATTCCTAAAAAAGACTCCATAGCCATGCAATTGTTGTAGAAGCATTGTGTTGGAGAAGAGTATATATCTTCTCAATGTTTTTTGTGCTTGTGTTTCGAACCCCCTTAGGTGCTTATTTGCGATCTCCATGACAGTGCATCCAGCTGCATTTCAAGACAAACTAGGCCAGCGGCAGCTCTGTGGAGATGGAGCGGCTGACATTTGGCACCTGTTATCCCAGCCTCCGTAGACTTTGTTATATCGTAGTCTCTGGTGTGAACAACTCTCCATTCTGACCTGGCTTTCTTCTACTATTTATATTTTTATATTTTTATCTTTTTATTTTCACTTTCCCCAAAAAAACTATAAGAACAGAGTGCTCCCATCTTCTAATCCCTTTACATTTCAACATTTTTCTGTTTCCAACTTTGAAGGTAAACATCCGACCAAGAATAGTAAAACTGATGCTTCACTGCACAGCTAAGCCATAAGAAGTAAGAAAGCAAAGAGAGGAAATTGGACAGTATCCTTAAAGACTAAGAGCTAAAATGGTCTTTGAGCTTTGTTTAACACAACAATTTTGAGAAGTACATTAGTACGCAGTAAGCAGACTTGGCCCTATCTCACAATGGTAAAAGATACAGTGCCAAGGTCTGAAATGTATAAACTGGGTTTCCTATAATTGCAATATATTGCTCTAACTAACAGACTAACAAACCAACTAGCAAAATCATAACCCTCCTGGTGGGGGTATAGAAAACATAATGAACAATATCCAAAAACAAGACATAATTTGAACATTTTTGGCTATTAAAGTGCAACTGCTTACCTTAATAAAACAGCTTGAGAAATCAATGTTATTGCTAAATGAGTTGTGGGTGAATTAAACTTCCTTCCCCCACAACAACAGCCAATGGTGAGGAACTGCATCAACCTGGTGGCCTTGTCTCTAGAAGGATCTGGTCATGACACAGGTCTCATGAGAAACAATGTATTTTCAGAAGGCTTTTACAGAATGGCAAACTGATGCAACGCTGACTTATATGCGGTTGAACGTGTTAGTTGGTATTAGGGCACTGCTTTCTCCCAAAACTATAGCAAAGCAAAAAAATAATAAAAAATTGCCTAATAAACATAATAGGCTACATCATTATAGGCTAAAATCCATACAGTCGGCTCATGTACGACTTGTGATGTGAATGATGTCTACCAAGGCCACCCACACCTATCCACTCACTCATGAAGTAATGCCTGACCAAAGAGACATATTTCACACATCTGTCTGACATGTGATGCTAACATGTGATGCTAACCTCCCAGTCCACGTCGTTCCAGCTTCTGCATCTTTGATTGTTCCGAATTTCACCCGCCTTCAGCAAAATTATTTACATACATTTTCAAACCACAAGAAATATGTTATGAGAAACATATGGGTTTGTTGGACATGGATATATACATGTTGCTCATCTAATTATAAACTATGTCCATACACCGAACACGATTCAGTGGGGTTTGTAAATAGTTACACACTATTTTTAGTCTGTAAGCCCTCCTACTGTTATTGTAGGTTCTCTTTTAGTACGCCTATTTCTCCCATCACTCAAAGAAGTGCATGTGTTAGGAGAATTGGTGAAACTATTAGGCCCCAAGTGAAGAAAATTGAGAATGAATGGTTGTGTGACTGTCCTGCAACAAACTGGCCATTGTCACAGGGTGTACCCCATCAAAGGCCCATAGTTGGCAGGACAGGCTTCAGTCACTTGTGACCCCCATTACAAGCAGAAGAAGCTAAATGAATGAAACAAAACAATGAAAATCTTCAGATAGAATACGTTTTGAAAAGGCTGCAACTATAAAAGCACACATAACCAAATTTGCCCTACACCATATGTTGTGTCTTGACCTGTTGTAAAGTTACAAGATGCACATTGAACGAACTTAAATCTATTGCATTGCCAAAATCCTTGATTATGCTCATATTTGCTGGACTGGCTCACATGCAACTATATTCCCCAAATGGAGATTATTTTTAATGGAACCAAAATGTTTCTTTATTAACCTCTTACTCTTTTCTTGATTATATTTTTTGCTTCAAAGATCCAGTTATTGATTGAGTAAAATAGACTTCCCCTCCTCTCTTTGATTTGGATGTTGTTCTTGGCAGCATCACACATTAGTCAGTCCAAATTGTAGTGAAGGCCAGCTGCCTGAAAAGATCAGCGCTGAGAAACGGAAGGTGATGGCAATAAAAGGCTCTTCTGTCTGTGATGTTTTATCAGGCCAAAAGGAGGAGCTGGTGTGGGCGAATACAGCTGCAATTTTGAATAAATAAATATTGTGTTTTTGTGTGTACTTTGTTTCTTTAGTTTTATATAGTTAGTTAGAACAGGTCAGCCTTTGGTCCGATTATTCTTCTCTACCCTCTGGCAAACTTGGATACTTTAGGTAATGGTTGTATTTTCACATCTAAGCAAGTCATTTTGTATCTCGCACCAAACTAGGACAAACTGCGACTTTGGAGATGCAGAGGTGACATTTAACATTCACAGCAAATCTCCACAGAGCTGCTCTTAGAAAGTCTATTCTTGTCTGTGTTTCTTAGGTATGTTTGTTTTGCTTTCTGCACTTTATCGCTTATTTTTTTTTTTTTACTTTTCAACCCAAATGTTGCAAGATTTGAGTTTATCAAGAATACATACAACTTTTAAAATGTCCCCAGCAAATGCAAAACACCAATAATGATGAATAATGAGGTCTCTTGCAGTATATATTTCATCTTTACAACATACACTACATACAGTACATGGTACATTTGCAATAGCTAGTTGCAATGTACTTTATAACTTCCTTGTTGATTCAGATATGACTGACACTAGACTGATTGTATCAAGACCAAGATTACAGGACAGGATACCAAGATGCACTTATAAAATTCTACACAAGGGCTTTCTATTAAATTTCTCTCAAATGGTTATGTTTAACAGCCTACATTAGTGTTGACTGATCATGGTTTATCTAGATGTCCAAGAAAGACAGAATAACTGAAGTCTAATCCAGCTCCATTTGTTCATTGGTCACATCTCCACTGTCCTGACCAAAAAAAGCCATACAGTCCAGAAAATATATAGACACTGTAAAAATGCATTTATTTCATGCAACACATAACTTACATTTTAAAGAACTCTAAATCACCCTAATTCTGACCAACTAGGTTTTCACAAATGCTCAAAGAAAACCACAAAACATAAATACTATATATCATAAATACTAGAAAAGGCAAAATCTAAAAGAAAAAATTAACTATATACTATTACAATACTATCAGTCAATTTACTGTACAGCATATGGCCTTTTTGTAGCTCTATGAATTGGCAGAATTCACGGACACTCACTTCCTATTAGCCCGGCGAATAGATCAGTGTTTGTTGTGCCGTTACTTTATTATCCGGCAAACAGGCGTGTCCTGCTGCAGACCCTTTCTACACACAGCTTCACACATATACACAAACAGTGAAGGGTGAGCAGGCCAGGCTAGTGTGTGCACTGTGATAACTTCATCTCAGCGTGGGGGCGAGCTGCGAGTGAGTGAAGCGCCTGGGGAGAAAAGGATTATGGGTAGGGTTTGGGTTGTGCGCAGCTCCGAGACCACCTGCTGCGCGAGAGGACGCTTGACCCAGACGCAAGAAAGAAAAATGCTATGACAGTCTGAGAGTATACAGTGAGCATATCTTCACTCGTGTTTCAGCTCACATCAGTCAAACACTTCCACTGCCTTGCACACTGATTCTATCTATCAAGAGGATGAGCTGCCCGAGAGAGCACTGGGCTGACCCTGGAGAGGCGACATGTTTATCCTGTATCTGCCCGGTTCCTTTCAGCTTGTCCTCTCAATTCTCCTTCATAAATCTTTAGACCTATATTGACCAGCTTTTTACCATGTTATAATGCGGTTCCCTCATATTAAACAAAGCTTGAGCTGTGTTTACTTCCATGCAACATTTTTATCCGGTGCCTCATATGTGCCTAATACCTTTTAGCTATAGGTTTTTGTAAAGACATAAAAGCATGCTGTCCCCATATTGCTAAGAAGTACTTAGTTTAGTTTATTCAGACACAAAATAAAACAGTTATCACAGTCACACACTGTACACAAAATTGATCATTGTGTCTGAAAGGCATAGGCTGAAGCAAAAGCGTATTGATGCCTGCCTAAGTACTTCTAAAAAGGCTTGTTGCTGTTGGTAAACCTGAAACCCACCCACTGGCTGCAATTCTGCCACACAAATGGTTCGAACAATCAGCCAACCAGACCCAAAGAATCAGCAGGAGTGAACTAAACAGGATTTTTGTAAATTTTTAAACTTACAGATCTCACAAAAAAATGCAGTTTGCAGGTAAAATGTATTGTTGATGCCATGTAGGTCAGATACTGATATGAGAAGATATTGTTTGAAAATATAAAATATCCAGTGAGCAGTAGTTTTGGGAGCGAAAATGTTGTATCAAATAAATCCACGCGCTCAAGACTGTGTAGCTTCTTCTCATTCTCCTTCATCTCATTGCCTTGCTTCATGAGTCCTTTTGCAAGTCTTGTTGC
This sequence comes from Philypnodon macrostomus, assembly GCA_036025475.1. NCBI lineage: Eukaryota > Metazoa > Chordata > Actinopteri > Gobiiformes > Eleotridae > Philypnodon > Philypnodon macrostomus. The sequence continues at coordinate 5,834 of JAVQKC010050648.1, read as the reverse complement.
CTATCCTTTTGACTAGCAGTTACCATGGCAAATCGTGCACAAAGACCTTAAGCCTCGCCTGCATAGACCTTGACCATTTCGCTAGCACACGTTACTACTCCACGCACTTTGACCTTTTGTTATGGCGAGACTTAATGTGTGAAGGGAATAAAGGCAGAAGTTAAAAGAGGAGGAACAGTACAGCAATTAAAAGATAATTATCTCCAGAAAAGGGAACACAACTTCCAGATGGTGTGTGTTGGCGCTCGGAATGGCAGGCAAAAGGTGATCAGAATGAGTGCAGCCCCCTGCAGAGTAAATGTCAAACTCATAATTTGACCCCATGTTACATGTTTGTATGGTTCTGCTGTTTGAATGTATAATTTGAATACAGATGAAGACTTGTTTGAGGCAGGGATTTTTTTTCACAGATCATTGTGAAAAAATGTTTTCTTTGTTACACCAAAAATATCACCTGCATCAAAAGAACTGAGAGTGTTTTCTATAGTAGTATGTCTGTTATTGTTGTGGGTGGCTGGAGCCTATATTCCAGCAACTATGGGCCTGAGGTGGGAAGTGTCCGTTAGTCACATTGCTGACTTAGAAAGACAACTGTCAGCTGATTTCCCTAGCCTGTGTAGGATCGAACCCACAGCTTTCTTGCTGAGAGGGAGATGTGCTAAATACTCTGCCTCCATTTATTACAGAACAGTTTTTATGGCTTGCATTATAGGGTTACTCAGGAAGTACTAAAAGCTTTTTGGTTGAAATTGGCTCTTAAGGTTGGTTAATTTTGCATATAGCAAGTCAATAGTTAAACAAATAAATGTAGCTGTCCTTTTTTGTTAATAATAAACTCATTATTTTTCAGTATGATTGTTCAGTATGTTATGGAAACTATTCTGTAAGGCTAGAGACAGCATTGGGGGAAAAGGTGATTATATTAATAACTGCATGTCCAAGTTCAAGTTTGAGTTCAAGCATGAGAAGGGCATGATGGTGTGAAGTGGTCACTCCCTTTGGCCCACAATGGGAGGTAGAAACGGAGGGCAACAACACTTAAATGGGACAGCCAAGTGTTACAGGCAACAGCTACTCATCTGCCTCCATCTAACCCGATCCTCTGCATCCTCTTCTATCACCAATGAACTTCATGGCTAAATCTCTTTTCTTCTAGGCCTTTTGTCTGGCAGCTCTAACCTCTTTCTACTCATATATTCACTATTCCTCCTCTGTACATGTCCCATATATATTCACTATCCCTCCTCTGTACATGTCTCATATATTCACTATTCCTCCTCTGTACATGTCTCATATATTCACTATCCCTCCTCTGTACATGTCTCATGTATTCACTATCCCTCCTCGGCACATGTCTCATATATTCACCATCCTCTCTGAGGTTCGAATTCCGGACCCAACGGGTCAGGATTTCAGGAGTTCTGTTTGTCTGTTTGGTCGCAAACGGATTTGGATACAATTTTCCGGAAAGGACAGAAATGACACAAAGAACAATTAATTCGATTTTGGGAGTGATCCGAATTACCGTCTGGATCCAGGATTTTCTCTTTTTTTTTATTTTTTTTTTTTATAAAGAATAGCATCTGTTAGCAACTTTACTCACAAATTATTGCACCGATTTGGCAAAAAAGAAGGTCAGAAAACTAGTGAGCCAGGAGTGAGCCAATTTAGGCAATATTAAAGTTCTCTGCACAATTTAAAATATATGTTAAAAACCTGTTGACCTATTAGGTTTAACCTCTACAAACAGTTCATATTTTAGTCTTCTTTCAAGTGTTAAAAAAGTGCTGTGAACTAAACCTTGGTTTTAAAAACAATATCACGAATCAAATCAAAATCACAATATTTACCTAACGCCTTTACTTTACTCTTGATCCAAAGTCCTTACAATTCTGCCCCTTCTTTTGAGTGTTTGTTATGTGATGAGTTTATATGGATGAATAGTGTTGTGTAACTATCTCTGCTCTGAGTGTTCATCTCACTGATGTAAGAGGAGACCACAGCCGAGTTCTTCAAAACACTATCAAGATCTGACCAATGACTGTGTGCCTTATGTGATACAGTATATCCAGAGCTGAGAATGTAAAAGCATAACTGACTTTCCAACTCTCTTCAGATCAATAACTGTCTGACCTCATATGAGCATATGAGTATCTCTGTGTATTATATACGCACTGCAGTGTATAGTGAAGGGCACTACAGTGATCAAGTCCTCCAGCAGCCATTAAAAAGCACTATAAAATTGCTTTACACAATTGATTAATACAAAAAATACTAAAGATGACCATCACAAGACAATAAAACAGTTGGTTAAAAGCCAAAGACCAAAAAAAATATTTAAAGACTCATGGAGTGAGTCTAACAGATGAGGAGCAGCAATAGAAAAAACTCTATATTCAAAGTTCAGACATAATCCAGGACTAAATCATGTCCAAACAATGTTCTAAACCAAGACTAACCAATACAAAACCAGGTCTGTGTAGCACTAGAAACCTTCACAGAAGAATCACTGTAGGAGTGGTTGTCGTACAGGTGGAAGTCTGTTTAAGTCCTGCTACAAACAGTGCTGTCATTTGGTGGTGTGTTCCTTTGTGGTTGCAGAGGCAGTATGGTTACCACATCTCCTTCAGTCTGCTGCAGGGCAACTGTGGCTACAGAGGTAGCTTACCATCACTAGACCTTATGCAATGTGATGCAGTGGGTAAGTGTTCGCCCTGCAACCAAAGAGCTGCCGGTTCAAATCCCACCCAAACTTATACTGTTGTTGTGTCCCTGGGCAAGAACACAACACAACACAAGTAGCTGTCTTTGAGTGTCAAGAAAAGCATTATATAAAAAGGATGTGTTGTTATTGTTGTTATAATTATTATTATTTTTATTGTGTGGTATAAATGAAACATATAATTGTAAAGTGTCATATCAAACCAACACACTAAAAACTGTCCATTTCTGCAGCTCTCTAGATGGTGTTATGTGACTTATACCATTCACATAGTCTCTAAACACAATAGTTCACTCCACTGTGAGCTGTTGTCTAATTCACTGTGTGGTCAATTGTGTTGTGGTGAATGTATGGCGGCAGCAGGATATCCTCTCATTCACACACACAGACGCACACACACACACCCCCACACACACACACATGCACACACACACACACACACACACACACACACACATGCAGAGTTGACCACAGTTGAGAGGATATGGCTGCAGCTCCCTGTTGAGTGTTCACTGTCCACGTGGATCTGACTTTTACACTGTCTACATCCTCACGGCTCACAAACTACTGACCACTAGGACCGGGCAATTGACCACTTCAATTACTACAATTATTCATTTATTTTTAAGATTAATGTAAAAAATATGATATAAAAGTATAATTGTTTTTACCCCAGTCCAACCATGGAGAACTACCTATTTTCAATCTTCACAATGTTTCCCAATTGAATTCAACTGTGACATTTCAGAATCAGAATTACCACGAGGAAATCCTTTTGTTTTGGTAAGATAATCATAAACCTAATTGATAACATAACCCCAGCACTTATATTTGAATCAATGTATCACACTGAACAGATTGATTGAAAGTGATATAAAGAAACAAAAACAAACACACATAAGCCATATTAACCACACTTGCACACGTACACACACACTTATCAATAGGGGTATATTTAGCAAGGACATCTGACCTGAGTTGTATGTATGTTGTAGTGTTATCTGCTGCTTTTGTTAAAGTTTTCCTCTAGGCCTCCTGTCTTGCTGATATATTCACTATCCCTCCTCTGTCCACACCATCTCAACCTGGACACTTTATCCCCCAAACATGAGAAGTCCCAATACTCATTCCTGATCCTATCCATCCTCAGCAAAGAGAACCTTAACATCTTCTGCTCCTGTCTGTTCCCCCAAGCCCATCTTCAAATCATACATCACTCTTATGTTCTGTACCTGATTCATGGTGTTCACGACCAGAACTGGATCGCAGACAGCAGCAGCATGTCTCCTCAGACCTCAGACTCCTGGTTCAGTCCTGGTTTAGTCCTGGTTCAGTCCTGGTTTATTCTTCCCGTTCAGTGCCGTATTCCTGATATTGTGTTGTTCCTGTGTGCTGCTTGTGTGCGGAGAGCTGCTGTAATCTGCTGTGGGCTGTGCACAGCATTAGAGGGAGCGGAGGATCAGAGGGGGGGGGTTCACGTGACCCGCTGTAGTACAATCAGCAGCTGTCGTTCTCTCGCACTGAGCCGCCGTACTCCCGATGACTACTCCAAACCAAAGTCAGGAATGGGACAGAATGGTGTTGCTACTATGGAACTCCTTGGGCCCTGAACTTAAGCTTTGTAGTGTTTGTAAATTCAAGAGACTATATAAGGAAAAACACTGGCATGTAAAAAATTATGATAAATAAATAATAATAATATTTGTACAACAGGAGATAAGTATATTATAATTATAAGGGTATGGGCTCAGGCTGATCCATCCTTTCATAAATGAAATTGCATGAACATTTTTTCTGTAAAAAAAAAAAAAAGAACTAATTGTTTTATCATAATTATGTCACATGACATCAACACAATGAAATAAATAAACTATGAGGACTAGAGGATCATAAAGTCTGTTTTGAAAGGTGGGGGCTGTGGTGGAGAGGTGCATGAGGACAAAAGGTACAGACCATCCTCTGTAACACCAGGCACCCTCTGCACCAGACTCTGGCTATTCAGAGGAGCAGGAGAAACCATCACCTCCTTTCTGTGCGCTGTAGGACAGAGATCTTTGAATCCTACTTCCATTAGCATGTATAACGCTCACTGTGAATCCGTGCTTTATGATGTGTTTTTGTACCCATTTGTAGTTTGTGCCTCTTGTGCTAATGGACAACTGAAATTTCCCTCCTTGGGGGATCAAAACAGAATCTGTCTGTTGGTCTGTCTGTCTGTCTGTCTGTCTGTCGGTCAGTCGGTCGGTCGGTCGGTCGGTCGGTCGGTCTGTCTATCTGTCTGTCTTTCTGTCTGTTGGTCTGTCTGTCTGTCTGTTGATCTGTCTGTTGATCTGTCTGTCAGTCTGTCTGTCAGTCGGTCGGTCTGTCTGTCAGTCTCTCTGTTGGTCTGTCTGTCTGTTAGTCTGTCTGTCAGTCTGTCTGTTGGTCTGTCTGTCACTCTGTCTGTCTGTCAGTCAGTCTGTCTGTCTGTCTGTTTCACCTGACTGCTAATGTCTCTTCATGTCCTAATGCAATGCAAAATGTGTAGTGTTTTCCCCTATTTCTATAAATATTATGTAACTATAGACCAGTGGGACTTGAATGCGCCATGTGGGTCACCAAGGCTTTTAAAGTCAGAAAAAAAGGGAAAGGGAAATATACTAACTACTTTTCTTTTAGATCCAATACCTACAAGACTTTTTAAAAGAGTCTTCCCCTTAATCAGTGACACTATACTGAATATTATAATCTCCTCTTTGGAAGCAGGTTATGTGCCACAGTCTTAAATATGCAGTTGTAAAACCTCTTCTGAAAAAGCCTAACCTTGATCCAGACATCTTATCTAACTATAGACCAATATCAAACCTTCCTTTCATTTCTAAAGTTCTTGAAAAGCTAGTCGTTAAACAGCTTAGCTACCACTTGCAGTATAATGGTTTAATTGAAGACTTTCAGTCAGGATTCAGACCCCATCATAGCACTGAAACAGCCCTAGTCAAAGTTACTAATTACTTATTTATAACTTTATTATACAGACTCGAGGTCCAAATCAACAACACAAACAAACAATACAAAATTTACATAGGGCAGGCCACAACAAACATAAACAGCACACCCTACAGAAGACAGCTAT
>JAVQKC010050632.1:0-13567 GCA_036025475.1 Philypnodon macrostomus | reverse complement strand
CGTGTTTAGTCCTGACTTTGGGCACCAGCAGAAGGCCTGTGCCTGATGTTCTCAGGGTCCGAGATGGTTCATATGGGACCAACATGTCAGAGAGGTACTTTGGTGCTAAGCCATGGAGACTTATACACATACTTATACCCTTACCCACCACATGCATCTGCAGGGGCTAACAAGTAGGATCCAACAGAATAATGCATCAGTTTTTATAGCGCTTTTCTGATCACTCAAAGACACTTTACAGATTACATTATTCATTCACACCCGGTGGTGGTAAGCTATTTGTAGCTAAGTCCTCACACCAATCACACAGCATGGGCAATGCAGGTTAAGTGTCTTGCCCAGGGACACGTATACACTCAGGCAGGGATTTGAACCAGCTACCCTCTGGTTGCAGGGAGAATGCTTACCCACTGCACCATTGCTGCCCCAGTGACATTTCTCAGGCCCTCAGCCCAGTATAAAAGCTGACTTGACCTCTGTGAATGATCTGTTTATTTCACTTCACCACTGTGACCTGGTTACACAATATGAACATTTAGTACTGTGAAGATATTGTGGAGATACACTATTTCTAACACACCCTTTTGGACATGAATCGTGATAAACCAAAGTGTATGCTCTGTGTACTACAGGAGGTGACCCGGGTTTAAGAGGGCTGTGCAGCTCCGATCCATTGATTGTAATATAATGTGGTCTTTGTATTGAACCATAATCCTCAGAAAGACATGGTCCAGATTATAAATGCATCATCAAAACCAAACATATTCACATTTACACTCTCCTGCATCAGCCCAATCTGTCGGGATTATCTGAGAATATTTTTATCATGTTCCCACAAAGATTTACAAGAGCTTTATTTTTGTTTTGTTTTTTTACAAGGAATAACATTGTTTTTGAGTGGGCCTATAGGAAGCAAAGCAGAACAAAGTCTGATGTGTGCTGTCAGAAAAACGGACAAAGGCTCAATCTTAGTTGATGGGTCCATGGGTATTATTACGTTTGTGTATATTTCTAATCTTACCAATAGACAACATGCTATGGCATTTCAAGTCCATCCATGTTTTTTTTTCCAGATTCAAAGTGTTTATTGTCATATGCACAGTAGGAGACATGTTTCCCTGCACAATGAAATTCTTACATTGCTGCCCGGACTGGATGCCAACAATAAAAAAGCAGAAAATAAAGATCAGCATGCAAATGAGAATATATATATATATAAAAAAGTAAAATGTTAAAGACTATGTACATATATGCGCTACATTAGTTATGTCAGCAGTAAACAGTGGTTGTGAAGGTGCAGGTAAAACATTCAATCAGTTACATGCAACTGTATGAAAACATTTTGAAACTTGCTGGCAACAGTGGACCTGTCTTGCACTTGCACCTAATGAGTTTGCACGAGTGTCTGCACCATGATAATCATTCATTTCTCGGTTCAAGTCTCATCAGAGCATTTTATTAAACCATGTGCAACACCTCACTTTCATTAATGGCATGACTTGGTAATAGAGTTATGGTAAATTGACCTATTTAGTAACTACAAGCATTGACCCTTAGCACCAGTGGGTATCAGAGTGACGTGAGGTGTAGTGAACAAAGTGATGACTTGGCAAACATTGAGTATCTATAATGAATGAGCCCAGCAGTAAACATGGTGACGTCTGGTGCAGAGGTGCTGGGCATGGGCCGTGGTCTCATGTTCTGCCCCAATTCTGTTTTCGTAGACCTCACTTATGCTGATCAATGTCACATATAAGCTATATTCGAGTCATAAATCATTCATGTCTATGCACCTGTTCACAGTTTAAGATAGTGCCATGTTTGTTGGATCACGTTGCCATCCCGGTGCCAACTACAACCACTACTACACCCAATAACAAAAGCCTTGACACATCTTCTCAAACGGCTATTCCCACATCAGCATCCTCGACATCATGTTTTTTCAGGTGACCTAAAGCTATTTTTATGCACAGTAATACTATTTTTAGATAAAACAATGACATAACAAAGCAAACCCTCAGACACTCCATTTATAGAGACGTGACTTAATGAGTAAATACAAAGTAGCTGATACAAAACAAAACTTCAGTATTTTCTGTCCATGACCACAACCACTGATCAGCTCATTTGAGACTCTCTAGAGTAAACATGCATTTTCAATTTACTGCTGAAACTAAGGTTTAGGTTCTTGGTTGTTAGCCTTCCTCTCAATCAATATTTCTAGCAATTTCCACATAGCATTGGTTATGAAAAGTACTTTTTGATTTACTTAGATACTGGTGCTCACTTCTGTCTTTTTGTAGGATATAGCTTATACTTTCGGGCCATTAACTTTACATTTCAGTTGCGCTAAACTGGAGCCACCCTTGAGTTTTTTAAAGTTAGCTAAGAACAAAGGCAATTGGAAGAGATCTTATAAACACGCGCTTACCTGTGAGTGGGTCGTGGGACCTGTCCAACTCTCTCGAGTCTGACATACTCAAGTCCTGGCTCCTGGACTTCATGCCTGCGCTGCTAGAATTTCACAATTTTCATAATATTCAAATTATTTTACGTTTTAAACTCTCTACAAGGACCGTAACCAGAGATATTGGTCCGCGTTGTGCGTCTTTACGCGTGCCCCGCTCGTAGTGTGTACATCCAATTTAAACACTCTCCTCCTCCTCCTTCAGCGTCGGTGCGTCCTCATATCTGTGCGCGAAGGTTTGGGAGATCTTGCCAAGAGTTGGATTTGGCGCGAGAAAAGAGAGAGAGCACGTGAAATAGAGGCGCCGGGGAGTTGATGAGTGATGGTCTCACCTTGAGTGGACATGAAGTGTGTATAGATCAATATACGCAACAGTCAGCAGCGTCCTTGAGATCACAGACGCGGAAACCCTGACGTAGCTTACGCGCTAATTAGCTAATTAGGCGAGAAAAATAGAACGTAACCATGAGTAGAGATGTCAACATGTCACAAATGGCAATATTTCAATCATCCATTTAGTCTATTGGGATTTCTGTGCCAGAGTTTAAAGAGAATGGTCCCAACAAAGGAAAATATGGCGTGAGTGTAAATTCTGTGGGCGAAAATACCTAATAATGCCAGAGAAGTCACACAGGCTCTATGAGAGAAAAGATATACAGCAACTGATGACCCTATACCACATGGGGTCACTTTATTAGGGACATGAGCTAGTAGCTAGGTGTCTACTGAGATCATATTTGCACTTGATCCAACAGTTTTATGAAATGCTTCCCAAAGAGTGTCTAGGAACGATGCCAAAGTCCTTCAGGGCCAAACAAAGCATCCTCTAAAACATCTGTGACACTGAATTTCTGTAAATTTAATCCCACCAGTGGATTTGAATTAATTCTAATTTGTACGTCGGCTTAACACCTACTAAATATTTGTGTTTTGCATGCTTTGTAAGATGTCAGATGTAGATGTCAGGTAAATTGAGGAGATACAAAATATGCTGAGTCCTTTGGTTGTGAATATAAATAGCGGTGGAGGAGAGCTGTGGTGAAGCAAGCTCATAGACAAGCAAGGAATTATTATGTCCCAACAGAAGACTGATGTGAAGTATGAGAATATATGTTTCAGCGGCTGGATGGGAGGAGGGGAAAACACTTCAATCAAATCTGAATGAGAAGAACTGACCAGAACTGACCAGAGAGCAAAGGACTAGAAAGATTAACCAGAACTGAACCAGGTCTGAACCACCAGGGCTAAATCAGGACGAAAGCAGTAACTGTAACTAAACTAGAGGTACAAGGTCTAAAGCCAGGCTAAACCAGGTCTGAACCGTGGCTAAACTACTAAACTGGGACTAAACCAGGGTTAAACCAGGACTAAAGCATATCATAATAACCAAGACTTAACCAGGTCTGAATCAGGGTTTACTAAGTATAATCTTAAATGGGACTAAACCAAGACTAAACCTTGTCTAGACAAGGGCTAGACTAGGTATTAACTGGGACTAAAGCACACATGCCCAAACCCTGAACTAACAAGGTACTAGACGTAACTAGAAGCAAACCAGAGTAACCAGGACTAAAGCAGAGCTAAAGCAGAGCTAAAGCAGAGCTAAACCAGAGTAACCAAGACTAAAGCAGAGCTAAACCAGAGCTAAACCAGAGTAACCAGGACTAAAGCAGAGCTAAAGCAGAGCTAAACCAGAGTAACCAGGACTAAAGCAGAGCTAAAGCAGAGCTAAACCAGAGCTAAACCAGTGTAACCAGGACTAAAGCAGAGCTAAAGCAGAGCTAAACCAGATCTAAATCCTAGTGACGTCCCATGGTGTACATAGAAATTACACCATCAATATATTTAAATAGATAATGTGCCGTGGGACGCTTAAATCTGAGTATTAATATTGTTTATCTCCAGTTGAAGATTAGTCTCGCTGTTGGCTAGAAAATGGGGCTGATACTTAACTAGTAATGAGGTGAGATTGATGCACATAGTTAGGCTCAGGCTGGAGAAGCAGATGAGAGACAGACGAGACTATGGTGGCCCCACATAGTTTAAAATCACTAGTACCACCAATGTCTCTAAAGAAATCTATGGGAAACACCAGGTGACACGAAAAAATACAGGGGAATAGACAGAAAGTGTGTTGGGTCCATAGACGAATGGTGCAGTCTTTCAATAGTCAGAGGCTTAGGGCCCCAAGATTCCAAGGCCCCATAAATGAAGCATAAAATAAATATGAGTTGGTAATTACTCAATCTAATCTTGTTTTTTAAAAAAAAGAAAAGCATTACTATGTCAATACGCCTCACCAGTTTTCTCTGTATGCCCCCCTGCCCATGTTCACCTTGAGCCACCAAAATGCTAAATCCGCCACTGTCAAAAGAGTGACGCATCTTACTAGCAAGTCTTAAGTTATACTGTAGAATGAAATCGAGATATCTTAGTTTGCAGAATAGTTGCTCTGGAAAACTGTAATAATGCTCTGGAAAACTGTGGACACTGAAATGGTTCTGCTGCTGAGGTGGTGATGGGTGGGGTAAAGCTGTTGCTCAATTTGATACAAAAGAATACAGATAAGTCAGAACAGCTATGCAAAGATTTGGTTGACAGTAGAATGTGATTGGCTGAGAAGAAGTCAGTAAAGAGGAGAGAAGTAGAGTGACCGTAGATGCATTTTCCTGGATTCGTTTTTGCATCGTTCAATCAATATTACTCAAAGCATCTCTAAAGACAGAGAGGAGTGAGGTAAACACATGGGAGATGTAGGAGGAGTAGGAAACCAATCTTTATTTAAAAATACCTAGAGGAATTCGCAATCAAAGAAATAAGACTTGAAGAAAATTGCATAATTCAGTTAAGAAAATAAAAATACAAATAATTGAAACGTGAGGCCGCAAGAAGCAGGCGCCATCTTAGATTTTGAAAATACTAACGATTATATTTAAGTAAAGTGTGAATATTTACTTATCACTTAAACATATACATTCAATTTAATGCCATACAGAGGAAAAACTGTGTTGAGTTTGATTAGTTAAGTGATCTACTCCTCAACATAAGAAATACAAATACTCTTCACATTCACACCAGCACTCGGCAACAACATAATACTCTTCTACATGAGGTCCTTACTCATTGTCAACTCAAAAAGGCTCAGGTTCATCATCACCAGAGTTGTTAGGATGAATACAGTGTCTATATCCTATGAATTACTGGAAACGTTATGGAGAAATTATTGGTAAAACACTTCAAATTATGTCATTAACAGTCCAGCCAATACTGCACACAATGTCAAGTTACATTAAGGTGCATCCAATACCAGTTTGTATAGTTGAGACCATTTTTGTGTCTATATCCATGTGCTGTACTCTGGATGTCCATTAGGAGGAGTAAAGAGCACTGGGCGAGTATTTCAGGAGATTGTGGAGAACTCTTTGAGCAGGATGTCCTGACTGAGAGTGTTTAGAGAGACGTTCTTCCGCACATTCAAACTGATGGAGCGCACCTAAAAATCAAGCACAATAGAAATTCAGTGCCTAGAGAAGGTAGAAAAATACATATGCAACTTAAAACTTCAAAATGCAGTTTCTTAATACATTTCTAGACTTTTTGGAGCCTGTGATAAAAAATAAATACAATTTCAGAAAGGTGTATAAGACTGACATGCATGCAAGACAGGAAGCAGGTGGTGTTCAGGACGGGCTGCATCTACAGTCCTACTCCTGACCACCACAGTCACACTAACACATTCATACAGGGACAGGCTGGGTAAAGTGTCTCGCCCAGGGACACGACGACAGCGTGTGCTTGGACGGGAGGTGAACCAGGCTGCACCACTGCCACCCCAAAGACGAAGTCAGAAAGGGTTTGGACATGTACAGAGGAGGGATAGTGACAAATATATGGTTAGAAATAGGAAATGTCTTGGCCGATACCAATATTTCAATTATCAATGTTTTAGAAATCTACACTTTAATTGTATTTATTAATCCATAAATATAGTTTTTATTGGATTGTGTGACCCTGAATTTACATTTTTCCAATGGTCTTTTCTTACTCTTTCTAACCCTAAATATTAGAAATGATCCTTTAAGAACAACAGATTAACATTATCATCTGTACAGGCCAATACCGATATCAGTCAAAATTGTAAATATTGGCCGATACCGATGTTGGGCCGATATATCTGTGCATCACTAGGTAGAAGGATGCAGAGGTTAGAGCTACCAGCCTAGAGGAAGACCAAAGAGGACACTTATGGACGTTAATTAGTCAATAAAATGCAGAAGATAGGGCTTAGTGAATGTTGTGATTGTGATAGTGATAGTGATAGTAATAGTAATAGTGATTGTAGTGAATTGAAAGTGGTCTCCATCTTACCAACTCTTTAAAGAAAGCTGCTTCTTTAGGCTGCTCCGAGTATCGCTCAAATTGGTCCAAACCGTCTTGTAGTTTGAGCGTCAGTGTGTCATAGTTGGACCGTACCACTTCCAAAACCTAAGACGAGATAGAAGAGGGTGATTAGTAGATTCAGTAGCTGCTTGTCAAATCCAATTAAACTTGTATTAATGCATCCACTGTACTTTGAAATATTCAGTACTTTATAAATATTTTATAAGAACATATTTATTAATAAGAGTGTGCTCATAAACAGCCCTGGAGCCACTAACTGATTTTAGCTGATAATGGAAAGTAAGCAAATTCCACTGTACACACGTTGAGGCTATAACATCTGTGTCTATGTGTTGATATATATAGTCTTTAATGCCCAAATGGAATAATACAATATCAGCATATACAGAGCAATGATGTTATTACGAGTCTAGGAGGGTTGGTATTGAAAGAGGCATTTTTGATCTAGTTGAGAAACTAGGTCAGACTGGCAATGCAAAGTAAATCCTCCAACATTTTGCAATTCAATACAGTTTTATTCCTGCTCTTATTGTAAAACGTGCAATAGTTGAGCAGTTGTTATTTAGTGTCTGAAGGTACAGCACTGATGAAAAATTAATTCTCATATATTTCCTTGGGTTCGTTCACACACTATAGTTCATCCGCCCCGGTCCCTCACAGCTGTTTATCACATTCGCTTCCCTCTTCCACTCTCTCTCTCTCTCTCTCTGTGGAGAATAAGCTGCAAACACTAACTACAACATACAACCTTTACTTACGAGTAGAGATAATAATAGCTTCGAATCCTGAGCACAAAAAATAAATCTTGGCTTAGCAAAAAAATGTTAAAAAGATACTGAATTCACACTAGAAATGTGTTAATTTCTCCATTTATTATACAGGTTTTGAGCAGATCTGCCAGTTAAAATCTTGGGTTATGATGAGCGTTATCAAGTAGTCCTTCTTTCTAGGGATGCACATTGGTATCAGACAATATTCTCAAGATTGACGGATATCGGTATCGGCCTATACAGAATGTTTAGGGTTAGAAACAGACAGACAAATATAGAAAATTAATTAAATTCTTATTATTTTTACTACATTTTGTTAATTTGATTTTAAAGCAGTTATTTCTATGATTATTTCTTAACCTAGACACAACCATCTACATTTATTTAGGCTTGGCACTGGCACAAAAAGTACACAGATTGTGGCTGCATTTCATCCAATTCTGACCATTTCCTTTTTTGTTACGTTATCTTGCCATTTTGCTGATAGTAAAAACAACCACTTTGGCGAATGTAACAAAGTGAATTCTCTAAAGTTAAAGACAGGCCGTTCAGTGTAGCTTCATCATTTTGGCTCTCACCAACATTTGGCTTTCTGCATAGCAAAGCAGGTATGATTCATAAGCGTGTTTATCTTCTTCTACACACACAGATGCACCTTTGTTTAACTCTACTTCAGTGTGGGACCGATCGTAGCTCATTTAAATGCTGCATGTTTCCCGGGACCATCCATCTCCTATTGTCACTCAGCTCCCGGCAAAGTGCATCTGTGTGTGTTTATACGTGTTGTAGAGCCAACATCAAAGAGACAGATGGAGTAAAATGGTAAAAAGGTTTTGCAGAACATTTTTAAAAAGAGATAAGAGCAGGACAAAAACAGACCAAATGGATGAGCTGTCAAATAATTCAAATGTACTTCAGATGTGCTACTCGTCTTATTCTCTGCCTGTTCTCTGTAAGTTCATTTACTATGACCACTGTTAGAAATGCAAATATTAAGCCATATAAAGTAGCTAGAAAAGTCTACATTGGCAGTGGTGGTAACTAAATTGCCCATGTTGGTCAGTTTGAGGGCTGCATGATTTCGGAAAAATATCTCATTTCGATTTTTAAGGCAAATATTGCAATTATATTTGCCATATCAGCACCTTTCTGGATGCATTAACACTTGAAAGAAGACAGAACGTATGTAGAATGTTTGTAGAGGTTAAACCTATAATATAAGCAGGATCTTTACATATATTTTGTTTTTTGCTGATAATATGATTTGCCATTATTACGATTAATTGTGCAGTCCTAGGTTAATAAATACAGTAATATTAGATCACATAGAGCTTTCCAAAGCACTCATAATGCTAAGTCAATTATTGATTCACTCCAGTTACACAATAGTGGTAAGATTACTCTGCAGCCACAGCTACCCTGGGGCAGACTGGCCGCTCCAATAGCCTCCACACCATGACAATCACATATACACATCCATATACCAGTGTCTCGCCCAATGGCTATCAACATTCCAATTAATACCACTAAAACTATACAAGCATGAGTTTAATTCAAGTCATCCCACCCAAATGTTATAACGCTGTGCTCTGAAACTGTGTTTTCTGTCTCAACCCTCTATCACGGTCTCATACAAACCAGGAAGTATGAGAATAACAAGCAGTGGTCTGGAGTTGGCCTTTAATATTTTGAACTAAAAAAATAAATAAATCTGTGAATAAGCTGATCATTTTTAAATAAAAAACATTAGCTCCCTCACATTTCTTCTGATAGATTCTAGCTCTTGGTAGATCATACCTGCATCGCCCAACCAGAGCACTCCTGTCTTGTAGAAGCATGAGATTGGTTAAAAATGTAAAAAAAAAAAAGCTCTTCTAATATAGCCCACAGAGGACCTCAACGTCAGATTTGTACTTTTACTGTTATGCTGTACTATCAACTGAATAAGAGATTTAATGTTTGCATACAAAGCATAGTGCATCAGAATAAAAAGCTCTGTTATGTCTTGACATTATTTATATCTCAATGGTCTTGACACACACTCAATAGTCAATAATTGTAAACCAAAAACAATGTACTCCGACTGCCTTATCACAATACCCCAGCAACACTAAAGCCAGAATTACAAACATTAATAATCTCCCATTTTAGATGCACTTTTATATTTAATTAGAAGTGTGTACATATCACAAAGAAAAATCATGGTCCATCAAGGCATCACCACAAAACACCAGCGTCCAGGTGGTTGTGTTGTGAATACATTTACCAGATAAAGGCAGAGGTAATTGGAGGGTTTAATGACTAGATCAATCACGCGCTTATCAAGCTGTTAAAATGGACTCCTCTGGTAGCTTACCTTTTCTCATCAGTGACTCACACTAAAGATAAAAGCTTTATGAAGATGGTGGAGGTCCAGTCTCATTACTGAATTAAGTAATTAAGACCTTGTAAAACTTACTACAGTGTCAAGATACGAGTTTAAAAAGTCTTTATGTTGATACATTCAAATACATGTCAGCTGTTAAGGTATTATGTATTATCAAACGTAATTACTGTAGCGACATCAGTGACAAACAGGTGGTCATCTTTAAAATGTGTCATCAAACTAGAAAGAGTTTGAGGTCCTAGTTCAGCGGTAAATGCTTAATCCATTGATTGTATATCTGGTAAAGAATCTAGTTGAAATGTTCCTTTACTGACCCCTTGTGACTAGACCTTAGGCCTCATTTTTCAATCATAAAATGCCGCTATAACCTTTCCCAACAAACAGGAAGACCATCGCCTGCATCGATAAATCAATGATAATAATGCTATATGGAGTAATAGCACAAAAAGTATACAGGCCAAACTAAATTTGCAATCTTTTTCAACCAAAAACAATGCTACCATCAAAATCTAAAATGGGTATAGGGTTTCTTTGACATTAGTAATGTTTTTGCAAAAACTCAACCCAAAAAATCTTCAGAGCGTAGAGTGCATTGTATTTACCTGTTCTTCTGACAGCTGAGAGATGTGGTTCACAGCGGCATAGGACTCAATCTTGGGGTTGAAATGGTTTACAATGGCCCTTCAAATACAAAAATAACAGTAATGTTTACACACAGACCATTTTATCTGAGAAGAAAATCATTTGGTAATGGTTTATTTTTAGATTCAGGTTCAGACCAGCTAAGGACACATCTTGAGAATATCCTTTCCAGCATTACTTTATAATTCACAGCTATAAAATGAACACCACAAATATGATATGATGCAATTATCTTAGCGGAATGAATGAAATGACAGATCCTGTATTGAGTCTGTCATACGTCAAACATATTAGAGCTGACAGAGGCAAACACAATTGTGGTCAATGGTAAATCTGTTGTCATCTATGTGTGGGGGGTTGAGTATATAGCCGGGTGCAAAGATGACTGGAAATACAATTGCTTTTGACATTTAAGTTAATTTTAACATAATCTAAGGGTTATTTGTACGCCTCTCTTTATTTAAGATGCTCTTTATAAAGTTACTGTGACTTCTACCCAGCCTTCAATAAAACACAATGGGGAAATATGAACCGTGTGGGGCCAAATTATATCCTATGGGAATTGTCCAATCTTATGAGAACTCTTTAGGAGCCTCAGAGCTGGGGTCACCTCCAGGGATTAGTGAAGGAAGTGCAGATTATAAAGGACATAGAGAATCCGGGGTCATGTGTATTAAGATTAATACAATTATAACAAAGAGGCAAAAAAAAAGATATGCTAAAAATAGACAGTACGCTTGACTGGGGGTAAATCATAAACCATTATATTATGTGACCTTTTTTCAATCATATTCTTGTCTGACTTCCAATTCAATCTACTAATACAGTGTGACTCCTTTATCCTTTGTCTATAGTGCATTGTGTTTTTACCGTATGTTCACAAGGGCGTGTGTGACTTTACTCGCCGGCTCCTTCCATTGGCCCGTGTTGGTAGATACCCTCAATACTGAAAAGAGGGGAATAATTGTTTACATAGTCTTAATTAGTAAGCTGAAAAAATGAAATGCACAAATAATAATGTCAATATTCGAGTCGCATACCCATACAGTAGAGGTTATCAAAGACTTGGTGCATTCGTACGATCTCATAGTAAAGCTCATCATAGCTGTTAGATGTTGGCAGGAAGGTGTCCCCGTAGGTTATAAACATGTTGAAAAGGTTCACCACCTAAAAAAGATAAGGTGAGGTGAATATACATTTTTGATCAAATAATAAAAACTCAAAACTGTTTTGATAAACCAACACATTTATTAGTGTAAGAAATGCAGTAATGCTCACCAGTAATGCCAGTTGAAAGATGTTGTGCTTGGCCAACAGTGTGGTCTCGTTTGACAAGAGGAACTTTAACAGGTTGATGAGAGCTGTGACGAGAAACAAGCTTACATGAATAAAATAAACTGTGTCAGTTCTCTAGGAGACACTAAATACTCAATACGAGACAGCATTTTTGACAGACAGCATCTGAAGAACAGCCACAATTCAATTCAAATGTTATTATTATCCAAACTTTATTGAACAATTTTATTATGCATTTTTATTTTAACCTATCCTAGTTCTTATTTGAACATTGAATATACAGCGATTTATCTTGTAATTGAAATACAACAGTCGGCATCAATATTGTTTCTCCTTATTATCTCAATTCAATTCTAGTTTAAGCATGGAATAGTATCTTTTTGACAACTCCACTAGGAGCAGATGCAGATGGCAGTACTCCGAGCCCATTTGTAAGTTGAAAATAGAAAACACAGAAGGGAGTTTTAATTGCAACCATTTCATAAGCTTTATTAGACAAAAATCACAGCAATAATAAATAATTAATTTAGACCATTTTTCTCAGTGCTCTGGTTCCATGGTTTGCTATTATCGCCAACAGGGGGGGTATCTGTGTTACCTGGGGAATGGTCGGATTAGTGGAAGGTGTATTCTGATGAAATGCCGTGAGTTGGCTAGGTTTAAACAAGACTGTCAAGATGGATGGTGCTTTCTTTAGAGGCCCATTATCAAAATTCAATCAAGCAACACACTCCCAGAATAACAAGCCCATTCACGTTTGACTTTGTTCTGGAAAAGTCCACTCTTCCCAGGACAGGTTAGGAATGGTGTAAACCTATTGGCCACTTTAAAAGATAATTGTTTGTGGAAGTCTCAATATCAGTATTTATACTTGTATTTCCACATAGAACCAAACCAACAAGGTTTACAAAGAATGGCCCAAAAGAGAGAAAATATTCAGTGAGCAGCAGTTCTGAGGTGAAGCTGCTTGTTGCTGATGCCAAGAAAACGGGCTAGACTGGTTTGACTTAATAAATAGGTACAATAACTCGTTACAACCAAGATCTGCAAAGTCCTGAAGACACCAACCCAAAATGGCTCCAGATGCAGGCCACACTGATACCACTTTATTAGGTGTGCCTCCTAATAATGTGACTAGTGCGTTTATGTTTTAGCTGATTGAGTTTAAAAATAAAGTGGCCTTTGCATACCTGACCAGAGCTCTCTCCATGTGTAGTGTAGCCTTATTCTGCACTTCTTTTGGTAGCACAGAAGTTTATGTATGATTTGCACACAAGGCCTGCACAAAGAAGATAGACATGTAGCAGTAGGTGTGAAACAAACTTTTTACAGTGTAGAACATGTACTTACATATATAAATCCATGGGAAAGTCCTTCATCATGTGAGTGACAATAAACTCCACCATCAGATCTGGGTAAACAAGGCAGGATATTGCTGACATGCTGCTTAGAAACCACTTTTTATATACAGTACAGACCAAAAGTCTGGACACACCTCATTCATTCAATGAGTTTTCTTTATTTTCATGAAAAGGCAAGAAATCCCACTTATTAACCCTGACAGGGCACACCTGTGAAGTGAAGACCATTTCAGGTGACTACCTC
>JAVQKC010050615.1:0-20173 GCA_036025475.1 Philypnodon macrostomus | reverse complement strand
GGCAGTTACCTCTATAGTGCCCCCTATAGACTGAAAGAAGAATGTAGTTTTAGGGAATTTTCAAAATTTGGCAAAAATATTCTTCACAAACATCCAGACAAATCAAAAAAGTCAAATAGACTCCTCCCATGTTTGTCATGGTTTGGGGGCGGGGCCTCTTAATTGCTCGTTAACAATTTTAAAACCCTTAGAAATCACACAATGTCTTATTAAGGTGCTTGTTGGTGACAGTTGTAGCAGACGTATGGGGCAGACGTATGGGGCAGACGTATGGGGCCGTTTTCGCCGATATACACCTTGATGTCGGGGAAGACAGCACAGGCCTAGTTGCGTGTTTGGCTTTAATATACTAACCTAAATAAATAGAATGTACAGTCATTGGTTGTAATTTCTAACATCTATCATTCATCATCCTCATTCCCATCCTAACTCACTCGTAGTCTATTTGGTATTTGGGTAAATGGTCTCTTGTTTTTTACTTGTTTAGCTACAATGTCCCATTTGTATTTCTCAGGGCACTTTGAGATTCATGGAATTCTGTTGCTCTGTGCGTTTATTGTTTGATGTGTATTTTATCTCAGCCAATGTGCAACTGTTTAAACTTTCTTGAGATTATGAAATAATGCCAAATTTTTCAGAATGCGTGGGTGGATCTGAGGGCTCTTTATAGTCCTGGCCAAGACTTGGTGCTTGCACAGATAAACAGTGGCTGTTCACTGACTGCTCTGTCCCCTGGCTCTGTCCCCTCAGATGTGCGTGCGGCCCGGGAGCAGATGCACATGGGAGGGGTGACCTATCCCACGCTGCCCCTGCAGGAGCCGGGACCCCGGGTCCCTTCAGGGTACGGCCAGCCCTTGACTGCCTGCTCCCCCGGCGGATCGTTTACAGGATCTCTGCCCCCTCAGCCTCACAGCGCCTACTTCAGCGGGATGACCGGCCCCCAGCATCCCTTCTACAACAGGGTAAGACAGACAGGCCTATTCAAGTTCAGTTCAATACAAATTATACTATACACATACTAGATACCAGTAATAACTGTTAGAGCACCCAATTCCTTTAATAAAACAATTCATACTATTCTATTTCTATACTATAACATTTTAGTAACTCTTAAGAGTATGCATGAGTCATACTGGCGTCTCCTGTGTTTATTTGACCTCTGACTCTGCCATAGAAACACTTCCCACTGGAGTGCAGTTATGCTCTTTTTATACTTTACTGCCCTGTTGGGAATATTTAACATTGGATTGATCAAACCACAAATAGTGCAAAATAGTCACAAAATCTGCTTTATTCATCACATGATAAAACATCTGGAAATCCATTATGTGACTACAATCTAGTTACAGGTTTTCCAAGTTTGTATCTGTAGTCAAAAGGTACTACATGGTATGCTCTTATTTCAAAAGGTATTCATATTATTGGCATATCAGTAAGTCTTAAAATATGTTGGATAAGACTGGTGTTTTGAGAGAACCACAGTGATTTCTGAGGGAAATGTCTGGGTTTAGCTGCTCACCTCAGTGTAGCATTTTAGCAGCCCACTTGGCCGGCACACTGCTAAATTCTTCCTTAATAGATCTTGGTATGCACTGACCCAATATGTTTTCAAACCCATCTCATGATTTGGACATATGATTTTTCCCATTCCATTTGTCTGTGTAGTCCCATTTTGTTTTTGCATTTCTGTCCTTCTCATGTCCCTCCCGTTGCTTTTCTCTTTTCCATAGCCTTATTTTCCCCAACATGTGTATCACCAGCCTCGGCATTACTCCCACCTCACCCCCACCTCATCCATGCGCCCCTCCATTAAAGCAGCTCTGCTAAAGGACAGCACAACTGGACTTGTAAGTAAAGAAGAGTGATCACTGTGTGCCTTCACTGACCTACCTATACCACTTACACTTACTTGACAGTTTATCATAATGTAACAAGTTTGTTTTGTTTGGAAGTGTTTCAAACTAATTACATTTTGGTCTTATATAATGACATATCACTGATTCTATTGTCCACTTATGTAACATTACTTTCTCCTACTTTCTCCATTCTTTTGCGCTACCTTTGCTAACCATGTAATTAACTACTGCAGTTACTGGATGAACTATTTGCTCTATCCAACCTGTGTGTGTTGTGCCAGGATGTTATTGCAGAGGACACCAGAGAAGGCCTGACCCCCTGTCCCTCTGATCCCTCCATGGTAACACCATAACAAGACAGATAGCTTTAAGATATCATTGATATTTTAGGTCTGTTAGTGGTTAAAACACAACATTACAGTTGTGAGTGAGATGGATCCTGTGCTGGTTTCTGCATGCATTCTGCCCTGCTTGGACTGTTGGCCTGTTGTGAATGAAACAAAAAGCTTTTTCAAGGCATGCTCATACTGCATATAAACCAACATTTTCTCCAAAACCTTGTTATTGTTATAACTATAAAAGTTGGGGACCAACTTAAATACAATGCAGCCATTACAATTACTGTATGTTATTGTATCATGTGCCAGGATACCTATTGTCCACCTCTCAACACCCACCCACTCCAACAAGTGTTGTTACAAACTATTAAATAGACAGGCTTATTGTAGTCCTAAAACATTTCAGTATTTTTTATGAAGTTCGTCTTAACACAAATGCATAAAAGATCTGAATATGAACCAGACTGCACGTATTAGAACAATTTTGTGATAAGACAGCTAAGATTTTCGCCGCAGCCACTTATCAGAGCTCTGTGAAGGGAAAAGACGGTGAAAGATTCAAATATAGATTTGAATATTTGCTCTTTCTGACTGTATTTCTGATATTTTAAATTCTTGCTTCTTACTTTTATTCTTCCCTTCATTATAATGTCTGTCATATCTCCCCCAGCTCCTTTAATGTTGCTGGTTTTAATACCACTGGTTCTCCTCTGTGCATTAGCCTTATCCCCTTCTCATTCAGCAGTCATCTTTTTGTGTCACATGATGTTCTGCTAGTCGGTGTAATTGCCTGGCTGATGTAACCGCGGCCGCCCGGATTATCATCAGAGGCAGTGTCGGCGCTCACATCCAGGGGCCGACAATGAGCTCTGGTGCTGGTGTGGAGGTGGGGGGGAGCGACTTATCTCCTCACAAGACGCTTCCTTCCTGGCACGACTCGATTCCCCCCCACACCCACTCCCCATCCCTGTGCCCAGCGCCGCACCCGAGCTTGCTGTAATTACAACCCTTATCGCACACTGGGAGGGTCCACACTAAAAACAAACATTGGCGCTCATGATATCAAAAGATTGAAACTAAACTAAGGATTTCACACAGTTTAACTTTTTTTGCCACAGCAAATAATCTGCCTTCATCTAACCCAGGGATGTCCAAACTTTTGTCACTGAAAGCCACATTTGTGTTCACCAAAAGACTCCTTCAGTTGTATCTGTTTTTGTGCCATATGTTCTGGCAGGTATTTTCACGTTGGTGTCCCTGTATATTATAACCACACTGAAAAGTGGAAATACATCTTGTTAAGGAATGGATGCTTTCTTTCAGTTGGATTACATGAGTCACATGCAGTAAAAATACAATTGTGGCCAATGGACAGGTAAGGGCTACAAAGGATTGCCGCATTTGGCCCCCAGGCCATAGTTTGGACACCCCTGATCTAACCCTTTACTGTTCGTGATCTTCTCATACAGCAACAAATTTCATGTCCTCTTTCACTATATCCACAAATCTCCTCTTTGGTCTCCTTCCAGGCCTCTTCTGCCCATATAGACACTATCTTTACTCTGTACATGTTCAAACCATCTTAATCTGGAAACTTTATCTCGAAAAGATCTAACATGAGCTGTCCTTCTGATGTACTTATTCCTGACCCTATATATCCTCACCATCTACAGAACAAAGAGGACCTCAACATCTTAAGCTCTGCTATCACTAGCTCTACAACATTTCATATCACCACAGACCTGTTCCATTTTGCTGCGCACACCTCTTCACCTCTTTTTCCACACACTTGCTTTGGACTGTTGACTCTAAGTCATGCACTAGTTGGTGGTATACTACCCCTACAGCCACAGCTGCCCTGGTGCAGACTGATGGAGAAGTGGCAGCCAATGCACCTTGCAACTGTGACACATGCATACATTCAGGTAAGGTGGATGACGTGTCTTGCCCATGAACACAACAACCATACTCGTTGCAGTCAGAAATCAAACCGCCAATTTTTAGACCACCTGCTCTATCACCATCTGCTGCAGCTAACCTTCATTTCTCTACTTTCCACGTCCACACTTCAAATCCTAAGCCAAATGTTATATCTAGGGCGTTTTTCCGGTCTTTGGAATGCACTGTCGAGTTCTTTGTGATATATGTTGGCTGATTTTTTTTGTCTATTTACTGTTTTCTCTCCTTATAAAGCATTTAAAGTCCCAGCCTTACAAAGTGAAGAAGGTACCCCTGCATTTGGTCTTAGATATTTCTCATCTTCACCATCTTAAACCAGCATTTTCCACCTCACTACTCCATTACCCAGCATGCCTTAGAAGAATACTAGCCAAGAGTATGCCCGTAGAACTGTAGTCGCATCACTAACAAGTTTCATTGTAGACTGGAATGCCATTTCCTAGACTTTAGTTGACTCCTCTTAACCACCACTACAGAACGTTGGCACCTTCTCTGTTGCACCACACCGAACGAGCTGTCAGTTTTTTTGTCGAACAACCGCTCAAAGTCCGACTAATTCTCCCCAAAAGCAGAGACAAAGCCCGGAGCTTAGTTACAAGGCATGTCTTAATGGCGCTAATAGCCACAGACCAGAGGGAGATGTTTGGAAGAATTATGAAGGGAACGCAAGGGAAGGTTACAGTTGAGGGTTCACCACCATAGGCCCATAGGCAGAGGTGGGTAGTCACAATTTACATTCACTCAGATTTACTTGACTTTTTAAAATGAATTGTACTTGAAAAGAGTACATTTGTTGCATTATAAGCTTTTCTTCTACTTGAATAACGGTATTGATTTAGTAGAACATTCGGTAAATTTGTGCCTTGATTTGCAATATATTTATAGTATATAGTTATTTTTAAAAATTTATTGTTAGATACATACATTTTTGTTAGTTGGATTACATCAATATTAAAACGATAACAAAAAATCTGACATTACTTACTCAAATATTAGTACGTGAATATAGTTTTTGGATAACACGCCCCACCTCTGGCACTCGGCTGGTGTCTGTGTTTAGTTTGAGTGGCTGTGGGTGGTATATCTGTCACATGGAGCCGCCTGGTCCACAGACTGCCAGGCTCCAGTCTTAAGTGTTATGAACTTACTCTTATATACAGTGAGCAGGAGAACAAGAGCAGGTATGGCTGTACTTGGACAGATTGTACATATGTTTGCTTACAGTGTGACAGAGCAGAGGTGGGGTTGAGTAAGCAAAAACTATACTCAAGTAAGAGTACTGTTACTTCAAAAAATGATACTAAGCGTTTGAGAAATTACTGAGTCATTTATGTCTTAACCCTTACCCTACACTTTTTGAAAATGCAAGAAAAAGAGGCATCACTCAACGGTATAATAGAGTCACTTATACTCAGTTTTAGGCTCCCTAATCCCTACTAAACACCATGAGTGTGACATTTTTTTTACAAACTGTATTATAAACCTAAATAGACGGTTTTTGCATTAACAATTATTCAGAGTCAAAGCAATAAACACAAAATCTAAATATATCAGAATGAATTACTAAAAAACATATAGAAACAACAACAAACAAACACAAATCAAACTATGTAAAAAATGGACTCAAGTATAAGTAAAACGTGTAGTGCATTAAACATACTCCAGTAAAAGTTTCTTCAAAAAGTGACTCTAGTACATTTAACTGTAACTGTACCCCACCTCTGTGACTGAGAGTGGTGTGGACTGTCTGCTGTCCCAGGCCTGCTGCTGGTTGCGTCCTGATCAAAACAGTGATGAGTGCCTCTAACAGAGAATGCTAACCACAGGACTTGTACTTACAGTATTACCCATAATAATCAAATGTATTCTGAAGTCTTACATCTGTGTATGCAGGTGTCTCCCGGGTCTCCCCTTAGCTCTTTGACCACCGAGTCTGTCTGCGAGCGAATCAAACTCATCGATGGTATTGACCCCAACATGCTGCCTCACTACTTCACCACCATCAAGAAGGTACTACATTCACAGTTAATGTCTGCTATTTTTGTCAAATATGTATCTAAATTTGTATATCACTTCTGTTGTAGGCAAACATCAATGGCCGTGTCCTGACGCACTGTAACCTGGATGAACTGAAGAAGGAGATGGACATGAACTTTGGAGATTGGCAGCTCTTTAGAGGAATGGTGAGAATAGTAGTTTGATTTTAGGATTCCCATTGCGTCAGAAGGTCACTTAGGGAATTTACAATATAGAGCTACACAATCGAGTCTGCATGTCCTCCCTGTGTTACCGTGGGTGTTCTTCAAAGTACTCAAGCTCCCTACCATTATCCGTAGACTTGTATGTGTTATATTCATCTTTTCTCAACAAAAGTCAACCCAACCTTAGTCCTCCATTTGCCAAACCTTCATCTCAGTGTTGTTTGATGCAGACTCTTATTTGCTGCTAGTAAATTAATGCAATGTTCAGACGTAGGGCGATGGTGGTGGCCACGTTTGGATTGTCAATAGTCATTATCGCCAACCAGTGGACAAATGTTACGTAGGGTCCCTTTAGAGCGTTTGGTTGTCAGCTCTTCAACTAACTGGTCATCATCCAGGGTGTACCCCACCTAAGGCCCATAGTTGCTCTTCACAATTTCTATTATTGTGTAGTGCCATCATAGTTGCTGTCATTCTCATGCATTGTGTTGCTCTTGTGTGGTCGCTTCTCTGTTGTGGAGGCTGGGGATATGTCAGGCAGCTGTTTGAGCTCACGTTTTAGGAACTTTTCCCTTTTAGCTTTATCCCACACATACTGCTGTCACTCCCCATCACGGCTCTCCTCTTCAGAGTGCTCACCAGTGGACAGCACTAAGTCCACTTATATATTTAATACAGCTGCTGTTACTAGAGCCCTTTTATAGGTATTTCAATGTGGAACTGTGCAACTTTTTAAATAGCTAACTAATTGTCATGGCTAAATGAGTTTTGTTTTGGGTTGATGAGTGGGTTGGGTGAATGAAGCTCCTTTCACCCATTCCTTTGTGTCTTTTTGTGGAAAAAGCAGCAAGAATGAGTGCCCTATCATAATGTAAGTGCCCCTGGAAGTCCTGGGGTCAGGTCACATGCGAGAGACAATTGCTTTTGAAAATGCTGTTAAAAAATAACTACCGGTAGATAAAAAAAATTCACTTTAACTAACATTATGAAAAAGTTGATATAATTTGCGATCTTTCCATGTATTAGTACAGTGCTTTCTCAAAAACTGTAGGGAGAGCTGTGTACAGGGCAAATGCAACCACAAAATGGCAACGTTCATATGTTTTCTTACATTCCAAAACATAACTGTGAATCAATGCATTAAAAGATGTACTCAGAACTCCCCTGCTCTGATACTGACACTGTCCAGACCTAGCCCCAAGCCTCCTGTGAATGTGTGTCAGCTCATGTTTACTCTGAAAGAAGCAGGACAGAAGCTTCTAATGCAACTTTTTCGAATCCGTATTACAAGAAAGGCCCTCGTCACTGAGCCAGGAGTCGATCTGCTGTCGAAATCACTCCCACATGTGGCTCTGCACTATCACATGCTTGCTCCCGGCTGCTGCTCCGAGCCCAGTAGGTCTGTTTAACCCGGGCTAATGCAGAGCCAAAGGATATGGATGAAGGAGAGTATTGTGAGGAGTGGACGCAGAGTGATGTACTTAAACTGAAACTTGCACTTCTATTCCCACGAGCATACACCTGGTTTCAGAGAACTGCTGTTTTACTCCGAAATGGAAAAGATGTTTGTTTACAATTGTAGGAATAATAAAATAAATAATAATGTGTTCATATTCTTAATTTTTTTATTTATTGTATAATTCTGTTATCAACGATACATTTACATAGATAAAATTGCAAAGTAGTGGACCACACTCAAACTCATACAGTTTGAGAATCATACCTTATCGCCCACAAGTAACAAGTAATGCACAAAAAAGAATGAATATAGTTATCAATTGGGTTTACTTGCTCAATAAAACCAAAATATTGCAAAATTATTCTTATCACAATTGCAGCAAACCTCAATTAGTCTTTTTAAGAGGATCTTAATATATTGATCTGTTTTTTGAAGTGACCTATACTAAACGGTGTTGTCTGTGCAGGTGATTGAGCAGCGTCTCATGGAGAGCCAGGGCCTGATGCAGGAGGAGTCGCAGGCCCCCAGTGAACAGGGCAGCAGTGTAGTGGAGCCCAGACGCCCAGCCGCGGCCCCTAGAGACCCCCGCTCTTTTAGCCTCAATCTGAGCTTCGAGGATCTGTGCGGGGCCGGTCTGGAAGAACCACCACCACCACCACCACGACACAGCAACGGTTACAACTACAGCAGCAGCAACCACTGGCCGGTCAGTTCACTGTCACATAGTAAAGAACAGTGGTACTATCACAGAGAAAATATTTTGTAAAGTACAACTTTATTGAACTAAAATGAACCAGGATTATGGCCCAGGTCTAAACCTAGTCTAGGTATTAAACAAGAACCAACTTAAACAGGACTTAACTAAATCTAGATTAGTAGTTAAAAATAAATGAAAACTAAAACTGGACTAATTCAACCAAGACTAAAACTGAAATGACCCAGGAGTCCGTTTGACTCCGAACCACTGGTAGTTCAGCCAGTGACGTGGCAGTATTGCCTTGAGTGGGCGGGCTTTAGGTTTGCTGATAACCCTTTTAGCAAAACATATTAACAACATAGAGTATGCTGCTATAGCTTTATAAGAACATTAAAAACCCTCCTTCATGAACTAGGGGTCATCTACCATACTGTTTTGTTACTGGAGCTCCCTTTCACACTCACCACTGCAGCCTGTTCACACTAGTCAACTGGCCCTCCCTTCACTCCCACAGACAGATCCACTGGTACATGCTTATTTACAAATCTCTGATTGATAAAACACCACCATGTCTTCGCTCACTTCTTCAGGTTCATAAATCTAGCCGAACATTACGCTCGAGCAGTTCGATGAACCTGGTCCTCCCTAAAGCCCGTACTGCCGTTGGTCGTCTCTCTTTCCAGTTTTCTGCTTGAAGCGACTGGAATCAATTGCAGCATTCACTTAAACTTTGTTTATTCCAATCAGTGCTTTTAAGAGTTTACTACATGCACTAGTCCGTGATTAGTGCTTTTAGCCTCTTGTGTTGTTATATGTAGCCTATTACTATGGTTACTGTACACATGGCATTGTGTGCTCATAATAATGTGTATTTGTTTGTGCTGCCTGTTGAATGCTACGTCTTGGCCAGGTCGCTATTTACCATAGCTGGACAAGACGCTGCTCAATTGTCTTACCTGGTTAAATAAAGGTTAAAAAAATCACCCAACAATAGTTTAATAAATTAATTTACTAATTTAGCAGTTTATTGTTTGGCTACGTCAAATCAGTTATTGGTGTGATTGGCTGAAACAGCTCCCCTCTCTTCTTCTGGATCGTGTTCTACAGAAGCCATTCCAGATTGAAATCTGAAGAGCAGAGTGCTCAGTCTGGCTTTTGCCAGGTTAGATTTAACTAGTATTTAAACTACCACTAGAAGTGCCACTGGTGATCCCTGTACCACAGTTTGAGAATGTTCATATAGTATATACACAATATGAATGCCAGGGTTAATTCATCTAAAATCCAGGTGATAGTATTTTTTATGTATTACTTTTTAGGACATTTCTGTTCAAAAAGTCTAATATCCCAAACTTTCTGTGACAAGTATATGTGGTCTCTCAGTCTCAGCCTGGCCTTAGTGACTCGAGCCGTTCATGTGGTTTTAGTCAGATAGTGCCTAACAGAGGAAGCTTGTGGTGTTCTCGAATATGGCATATTTAAAAATACCCAAATGGACTCCTCAGCACAAAAAGGTGTAAAGGGGCCCCTGGTCTGTTATTCTCATCCTTGTCTCAACAACTCACACACAAGCACGACTGGCTCCTTCTACTTTCAGTTTTAGATCCGTTTTAATGTAATTACTTGACAGACCACAGCTTTGCTCTTTCCTTGTCGCTATTTACAATGTTTACCCCTAAATGAGTATTCATATAAACGACTGTAAAAAGTATACCCAGAAATTCATTAGGAATTAGCTACATAATATAGTATGGATAAACAAGGTGGTTTTGGATACTGACAACATATAAGCTACATGTAGGTAATATCAGAGCTTGGTTAACATATGACAGTTAGCATAGCGTGTAGAATTTAGCATACACAATGTCTCCATAGAAAAGGCATTAATCAGGGCACACCTTGATTGTTTCCACAGGTCACCAATTATCACACATCGAGCATGTCCAGCCTCAACTCTCAGGAATCCTCCATTGACTTCTGTAAGCTGACCGACCGGCAGCAGGCCAAATACAATGACGCCTACAAGGAGTACATCTCTCAGGTGGGACAGCTGGAGGGGCCCGGGGCGGAGCGGAGCGGCCCGGACGATAAGGGGGTAAGTGCACACTAGACACAACAACTTTGCACGGGGTCGAGGCCAGGGGAGGGACTAAAGTAAAAATACTAATTATAAAACAGGGTCAGAATTGTTTATATTAGGAAACTTGTGGACTCCACCTTTAGGGCATTATCATTTAGTATGTAACTTGTCAATGGAATATAAAGATAGTACTGGGATAAAAATGTAAAAAACATTACAATATACATCAATATTGACACATAAAGACAGAAGCAGATAAAGACACATAAAGACAGAAGCAGATAAAGGCCTGTGAGTAACAGACAATACAATATTTCCGATGTAATATAAATACATTATAAACTAGGTTATAGAGTTTTTAATCTTGATCTTCATTATCTCTTGGTTATATTTTAGCCACTGTGTCCACAGTCTTGGGCTTCAGTGTGATGATGTCTTTTTAAACACGCTCACATTTCTTCACTGCTCACATTCCTTAGCTTTACGTAATGGCTCGGTCAGTTTTTGTCTTTCTTAATAATTGCCGTCTCCTTTTTGTTTCTCTTGGCACATTAGCAGATCCCCTCACACAGGCCCCGCTACAGGCCTTAGCTCGGGATACTGTATATTTTCTTCTTTTTGAAGATATGTTTTGGCCTTTTATGGCTTTATTGACAGGACAGTATAGCGACAGGAAATGAGGGAGAAGAGTGAGGAAGGACATTCGTCAAACTGTATTCAAACTCACGACATTGTAAACGCTGAATATGTGCTCAGGATACTGTATATTTTCATGTTCTGTGGCTTCTTTCCTCAGGCCAAAGAAGGCTCTGACCAAGATGGCCGCAAGCCCTTCCCCAAACAAGGCTCCAAGGGCAGTGACGCCCCCGAGTTCGCCGACGTCCAGCAGTTAGACCCCATCAGTGAAGAGGACGAGAAGCTTGACCACAGCACGTGCTCTAGGGTCAAAGGGGACTCTTACCAAAAGCTGCCAAGCGACGAGGACTCTGACCCGGAAGGGGACAACACCACTCCCCTGCTTCACAAGGAGAAAGGAACGTCTTTGCACAGAGCCAGTGGTCTGCTCAACAAACCAGGTCTACTGTCCGACATCCTCCAGGACAAGAAGGACTCGTCTGATTCAGGGATGCGCTCTAGCGACAGCTCCTCTGACCGCTCACTGGAGGAGACCGAACCCTCTAAGTCCAGCCTGATGGAGCTAGAGTTGGAGGGTCTCGTTAAGAAAAGAGGCCTCCTCCCCAGCGCCCTACAGGACTCCACCATGGCACGCATGTCCATCTGCTCCGAGGCGGCGTCCGAGGCCAGTCTGATGGCCACCAGCCCGGAGGGAGACTGGCCCGACATCTCCAACATGAACCGCTCAGCCAGCAGCAGCACCCTGAACAACAACAGCGCCGATGCCACGGCAACCAACAGCAACGACAACAACAGTCACGGCACCGAGTCATCCGCCATCATCATCATCGCCCCCGGCAATGCCGCCACCGCCACCGTGCACCACAACCATAACCTGCGCACCATCAGCCTGGGAGACGAGCGGGAGAGTGTGCTCTGAGCCAGGACAAAGATCCTCTCTGTTAGTGGGATGTTAGTCTGTAGGGCTGGGTGATACGGCACAAAACTTATCTTTATAAATTTAGCCGAATAACACCATACACACCATATATATCTTTCTCCCATTGGCAAAAAAGGAAAGAATGATACTAAAATGCCAACAATGTTAACCAACTACAAGAGTGAATTAATCATACCTCTATGTTCTAAATTATATTGATACTGATTATTGCAATTCATAGATATTGCAAGTTCCATAATTATTTTCAATTGTCCATGTATTGCCCCGCCTGAAAGTCAATATATTGATGTATTGTAGCTGTTGTGAAGTGTGAAATTGTTACATGCGTGCTGTGAATTCTCAGTAATAAATAAAATAGTTTAATCTAGCTCGTGCTTCAAACCTCACTTTATCAATTGTGCAAGTTTGGCCCGCATCTTTTCCACCGCGATCGACTGGCCTAATTCTTTATTGTACTTTTGACCCGGCTGGTAGTTTCTCTAGTACGTAGAACTGTGATGTCATGTAGACTTGTGAAACTGTGCATTTAGAGATTACCTTTTGAGAAAATAGATTAGATCCAAACTTGAAATGGCAAAGTTTGCAAAGTCCCCCGGTCAATGTGTGAGCACTGTGTTTTGTTCGCGGCTACAACGTATGAACCGAAGTGTGTTACTAATGTCAAGTCTTCTGTTACTGTGATGGAGAAATGTTTTTGCATGATATGTCGCTGAACTGTTCATGGTGTTTTCTTGTGAATCAATAAATGTTGTGGCTGTTGACTGTTGATACGAGTCTCCCGTGTTATCGTTTGATTGTTATTGAATGCAGATGATCTATACATGGATGGCCGCATAGCTGAAAAGTGTCAGTTTAGACCTATTCATCACATAAAGTTAGGGATTGCTCCTAAAATGCAATATAACCTATGAATTACTCCACTTGATACCACCTATATTCAATACTATCAGGATGTGCTGCTGATGTGTGATAATGTTGTGACATTAATATGTTTCCCCAAAAGTCACCTGAAAGTCAAATAAACTGGACTTTTTGTGGTATTCTGCATTATACCATCTATTAAAAAAGGAATATGTGACTTTTTCAAACGAATACTTATATAAAAAATAGGATATATAGCTATAGGGATGGGAATTATGTGGAATGAATAAGATTGTGGCTTTTTTTTTGCTCATATAATGAAGTTAACAGTGATGGTTCAGACTTTTTTTTCCAACCCACTCTTAGTAAACACAAACATAAAAAAATACAACTAAAAATCAACAGAATGTGAAGACTTTTATTGTTAGAACTCCGAATTCGTCTTTTATTTTTTTCCACTTCAGTCTTAGTAAACTCTAGGATACAGTAATGAATCAAACTAACACGCGAGAAGAAGTGTCTTGTCCCCCGATAGATGGCGCACTTCCCACGCGCTCGTGCCTGCTGCCTGTCACTTGTGGACAACTGCTCGAGCTCGGTGCCTCTTCAGCGGGGGGAGAGAGGTACCTGCTGCGGGGGCCTTCAGGGACCATTAGAAGGGCGCTCTGGCGTTTAACCGTGAAATCCTTCCCCTGTACTTGTGCGTAAAGACGCGTGTGAACGAAGCCCATACGTGCGTAATGGGTAACCAGCGTTTACGTTTTAGATTTAATCATTACAAGGGAAGAGTTTATGAAGGAAATGCTGTAATGCTAAATAATGTACAGATAGTAGAGTCCAATACATTTCTTTGGCTCGTTTGCTCTCAGACGACCCGTGAAGTAAACGCGACCTTTGGTGACACT
This sequence comes from Philypnodon macrostomus, assembly GCA_036025475.1. Classification (NCBI taxonomy): domain Eukaryota; kingdom Metazoa; phylum Chordata; class Actinopteri; order Gobiiformes; family Eleotridae; genus Philypnodon; species Philypnodon macrostomus. Next base: position 6,241 of record JAVQKC010050615.1, on the reverse strand, counting down.
CAAAATCACATTTTCAATTTGGAGCAAACCTACCTTGCCATTCCCAACCTCTGCACACTGCTCCTCCGCTGTCAGAGTAAACCAGCTAATCCTATTGACTTTAGATAGTGCGGGAAAAGTGCAACTTATATTAAAGCGTTTTCTGTACAACCGTGTGACTAAGAGCGGGCCCCGGGGACATGTCTAATAGGTCACATATTCGGCTTGATAAGAACACTTTGTTGTGCGTAAAGTTGGATGAAGCGGGCGCATGGCCAATTGTTTTTACGCACAGCAATATAATCCCACCTGAAGCCCCGAATAAGCACATGTTCACGTTGAGTTTTTGATTTATTTTCTATCAAAAAAGGTACAATTTACATTACTTTTATAAAAAGTTTCAGCATAAGTACAACATTAAACCTTTTTTTGCAGAAATCCCTGCAACTGTACAAGATCCAGAAGAGTTCACATGGTTTCAATTTCGGGGAAAAAAAAACTCAAAGTCCAGTCCTTCAGGTGCCAACGGGTTTGACCAGACATGACAAAACTTTTTATACAGTAACTAACCCAATTCTTTCTCGCTCCCCACTTCCGCAAAAAAGCGAAGACGTCTAAACAGATGTGTGAATGAGGACAGGGTAAAGAAGGGGGACGATTAATCCTTGTGACAGATACTCTTCCCCATTTATTCGGGGATAACACACGCCTTCCCGTCTCCCAGAAAGGAGCCACAAATAAAGTCTTTTTTTAAGTTAAATAATCAGGAATTGTCCCAAAACACAAAAACACATCACGAAAGATTGTCCCGAACAAAAAAAGTCTCTTGCCAAAAACAATATTGCGGAAAGAAAAATCCAGGGGTCGTCGGAGTGGAATTTCAAAATCCTTCTCCTGCCTTGCCTTCTGCTTGCCTCTGTGTTGTTTTTCCGCGTCTTGACCAAACACCTGCAAAAGATTGAAACAGAGAGAGAGAAGGCGTGTTTAGAAAAGGCAAACATGGGGCGAGATCCCGGACAGAGTGGCGCCAGGGAGGAAGCCGCACTTTTTTAGCATGTAACTAAACACACTCGCTATACTGTGAGCAAACGCTGTGCTCCAGATGTATACACACACACACACACACACACACACACACACACGGACACACAGACAGACACAGACGGGCTCCTTCTCCTCCTTCCCCACAATTTGAGCCTACAATCTGGGGAAGAATCAAGCGTAATTGCCGCTCAGCTGGCGCCTACCCACTTCTTGTACCAATTATGTGCAGACATCGTTGTATATGGCAGCGAATCCAAACAACCATTATTTCGCTGCTGCAGATGCTCTTCATTATAGACAAGGGGGGCTGTAATAATAACAACGTGGCGAACTGTAAACGCGCCACAAAGCCAGAGAAAACACGAACAAATAATAATGAAAAAAAAAAAAGCTTAGTCCAAAATGTCACCGCGGAACATATTGCACGAGCGGAGTGGATGGCATCGGGAATTTCTAGCCAGACGAGGCGACAGGCGGTGGAAGGAGAGAAGGAGCTTTCGGGCAGAATGCAGCAGCAGGCTTACCGCTTCAGCGATGCAGGGTCCGGCTGTCATCTGTCGTCAGCTCTGATGGCAACTCCGGGGACTGCAAACAAATAAACAATACGCACATGAGCCATCTACAAGGAGGCAGCTTTTGACACGATCCAAAAATTACGCACAGTTTCGCCAATCAGAACGTTTAAGCATTACGCACGGGGCTATAGTGTAATTACCTGTAACGACAAGATGCTGATGTCTGTGTTGAGCGTGGTCAGCGGGGTCCGACTGCTGCTCGTCCGGGTGAGCGCCACACTCGAGTCCAGCGCGATCTGCAAGTCCAGGATGTAGTCGATTACGTGCTGCAGGATTTCCATCTTGCTCACGTTTTTGTTCTGAGGTATGCTCGGAACCAGCTCCTTCAATTTGGAGTAGCAATCGTTCATGTTGTATAGCAGGCTCAGCGGGTCGTCCACCGGGGTCTTGCTCCGTGAGATGCCCAAGTCCGAGCTGAAATTCCCGGCGTTTTTTCGGAAAGACCGTACGGGGCTTATTGCTTTCATTTCGGAAGTTAAGCTCGACTGCGCGTACGTTGTGGAGGCGTTTTTTTTTTTAAGTCCTATATTACTAGACGACCAGCGTTCGGACTGGATTTGCGAGCTGTCACGGTGGTTTAAATAGGCAGCAGGTTGGACGTGCCACGAAGGCGGGACCAAAGCGCGCATTGGCCGATTCCAGTGTGTCGCTCAACACGTTTTCGACTACGCCATTGGCTCCCACGCCGCGACACTCCCCGTTTCTTGTGCGTTACCAGTGGCAACGGGCTTTGGAGGCAGGGCGTAAAGGGAAGCGCTTCAGCAGCTCCGGTGGGCAATTTGGGAAAATTAAGCCCTTACCTGTTTCTGATCAACAAAATTAATGGTTCGCAGGGTTTGTCAATTGAGTGTGACACGCTGTTGGGGAAATGAAGCCGTGTGGTAGTTTGTGTGCATAGGCTTACACACTGACACAATACAGTCACATTGTAGTCGGTATTGTTGGTGCGTGTTCTGGACTCTGGCTGCAGCGGAGGTGCGGAGCGGGGATGATATGGATGCTCAGGCGGGTCTCATCATCCTAATTCACGGCAGAAGCGACACCGGTGTGCGCCCTGACAGCATGAAGCACTGAGAAGAACGAGGAACACGGGGAATACCATTAGCTTAGGGTTTTCAATGTAGTGTGTAGGAGTTTTGACTTCACATCTTTGTACTTTTTATTTGTGGAATGCAGTTGTCAGAGAGTAGACTTGGATGGAAAAGGATACGACATTGAGATTTTCAGTCAATGGAAACTACTAAGACGCACTAAAACGTAAAACTGCACGTAATGGGGTTCTAGAATAAAATAACTCTGCCATAGCCACAACACACACACACACACACACACACACACACACACACACACACACACACACACACACACACACACACACACACACACACAATATCTGCACATGAACACGGTCAAAACTTTGTCACATACAGGATAGAGAAGATTAGCCACAACACCGGGTCTACACTTAACTATGAACAAATCCTAATGAATATCAATAATCTTCAAAGTTGTATTTACTTTATTATAATTCTTCTGACAGGTATTAAAGGTTAAAAGTATAATTAAAACAGTTTTGGTTTAAAAACACATCACAGTTTTATACACAGCTAAAAAGAACTGTTTTCAACCTGGACTTACTTGAGACTAGAGGTCAGCCTAACACCAGTATTTAAATATGAATTATCTTCAAACTTATATTATATATATCATATTTTTTGTTTTGTGGCGTTATTAAGTGCTTATTTTTGTAAATGTACAATTAAAACTGATTAAAAAACCGGGCTTAAACATTGTGGGAGAGACCAGCCTCACATCTTCAGGGAGACTATTCCAGAATTTATCTCCATAAAACTGAAATGCTGCTTCACCGTGTTTAGTCCTGACTTTGGGCACCAGCAGAAGGCCTGTGCCTGATGTTCTCAGGGTCCGAGATGGTTCATATGGGACTCAACATGCCAGAGATGTACTCTGGTGCTAAGCCATGGAGAGACCTATACACGAGCAGAGCTGTTTTAGAAGCTCAATTTACTAAGAGGCCTTTGACAAACACTGAGGTGGTGCAACGCAATCTTCTGCATCCTGCTCAACCAGTTCTATGGTCCTTCACACGCATATTTCCACGGACGAAAATGACTCGTAGGATTACACCTATATCACACATAAAAGTTGGTTGACAGTTCATTTATGTTTTAAAATGTCGTGCGTAATTTTCTCTCCAAAGACGCACCAACTTATCCAATATTGACACCGTTTTTCCTCCGTTTGTTTGGGGCCTGGGGCGGGGGCGTGCTTCAGGTCAGGTCAGGTCAGGTGCGTCTACGTGACCAAAACGCTCCCTGATTTTCACCTGACGTCGCTGTGTTGTCTTTAGTCACGCCACGAAGGGCTTATTAGATTCTATTGACGTCCGCTCAATGGCGCATTTGTTTGTCGCTTCTCATTCTTTCATCTGGAGCGGGTGGGAGGCATCAGCCGCTGCTCTAATTGCCCCCGTGGGTAGTGTGGACTTGGAATGCGCGCAGTGGATCAAATAGAAGGAGGATAGTGGAGATTTGCAATAGCTTTGGTTTTGTGTTGTGCGTATTTGGAGAGACAGTGAAACGGAGAAATAGTATTCTTTGTCATTAAAAAATGCAATTTGGAAATCTGTGGGAAACGATAAAAAAAGATCAGTGGTTGTCAAGATGTGGTACGGGTACTGCTAGTTGCACTCAGGCTCTTAAGGAGCTTACATTTGATCTGTTTTAGATCCGGATTTAGTCCTGGTTTCGACCTGGTTAAGTCCTGGCTTGATTTGGACCTATTTGGACTTATTTTGTGCCTGGTTTAATTTCTGTTCTGTGCTGCAATAATACACAGAAGTTTAGAAGTTTAGCATATCTGTCCTAAAGTGAACCATTGCATTAGATTATGATTACGCAAAGTGGATAAATCATATGGACAGATGCATTTACAATATTTGTCTAGAAATACAATTTTGCCTTGAAACATGTTTGGGTGTATACACAGGAAGCATTCTGTTTTGCCAAGTTCTCCAAACAACACCATCTGTGCCATTGTCTCACGCCTCTTCTCCGCGCATCCACCTTTTTACGCACGCTATTAATCTACAATTCTGAATTCCAGTGTGCGTCCACATCTGGCACGATCGCATATTTCCATTTTGCGCGTGTCTCCCTGTCCACCACGCAGCTGTGCACGAGTCCCTCTATCTGTCCGTCCCCTTGCGCGCGTCTGTGTATTTACCATGCGCGCTGACCCCACATTTCTCTGCTTTGCGCGCGGCTCTTTACCTCTGGACTTGCACCTCTCCGCTCTGCGCGCTCTCCTCCCTCGCGCTCTGTTGTGTGTCTTTGGAGCAGACTCTCTGGCGCCAGCGTCGTGACGTCACCCCATTCACGGCAGGGCTCGAGGCGCCGCTCAGTCGGTTTCCATGGCGACCTGGTTTGGGGATTGTGAGGGAGAGCTCGGGTCTCAGCTGATCCAGTTCAGCGGAGTCCGAGTGGAGCGGGTTCGGGTTGAGGCCAGTGGGGTTTTTCTTAAAGAGCTATACGCTTGTACGGGGAACAACGGGCCCCTCTGTATGCGTCGGATGGACATATAATCACAGTGAAGGAATGTGAAGATGCAGTTGTGTTGAGATTTGTGACAGGCTAACAGCTTAATTCCTTTTTCTCTCTAAGCAGTAGCCGTGGTAGTACCAAACCTCGCCGGTCTCATACCACACATACACGGGGATTGACTCTTTGAGGAAATTGTACAATGTTATAGATTTACATATCTATCCTTGAAGATAATCAAGTGTTTTCAGCTCCAAAAATACCCAGTGAATTGAAAAACATTGAACTTGATATAATACAAGAATATAAACACGGGTAAAGTAAACTGCCCCAAATGCCTCAGACAATGTATTTATTTTTTCCCCCAAAATCTAATTATATATTTTTAAAGTCAGGGATTCAAAACCACAACAATGGGATTTTGAATGATGAAGGGTACTAGCAGCTTCCAACTAGTTTCATTTGCCTAAAGGAGCTTGTTCGTGTGTGTTGAAAGAGCAGCTCACCTGTCGCACACGTGGACACGGGATGTATCCTCCCAATACTGAGGCCCTTAGCTTCTTTGTCAACATTAATGTAAGTGTAAAAATGATACAATACTCCAGCAGAAATGTTTTTCTATTGATCAGGTACAATGCAGCTCACTGAACACACGAGGCTCAAAGCTGTGTGGTTGTGTGTGTACTTGTGTGTGTACTTGTGTGTGTACTTGTGTGTAACTGGGTGTGTAGTTGTGTGTGGTTGTGTGTAGTTGTGTGTGGTTGTGTGTAGTTGTGTGTGATTGTGTGTGTAGTTGTGTGTGACTGTGTGTAGTTGTGAGTGACTTTGTGTGTAGTTGTGTGTGGTTGTGTTCGGTTGTGTGTGACTGTGTGTAGTTATGTGTGACTGTGTGTAGTTGTGTGTGACTGTGTGTGTGGTGGTGTGTGTAGTTGTGTGTAACTGGGTGTGTAGTTGTGTGTGGTTGTGTATGTAGTTGTGTGTAACTGGGTGTGTAGTTGTGTGCGGTTGTGTGTGACTGTGTGTAGTTGTGTGTAACTGGGTGTGTATTTGTGTGTGACTGTGTGTGTAGTTGTGTGTGGCTGT
>JAVQKC010050601.1:0-30746 GCA_036025475.1 Philypnodon macrostomus | reverse complement strand
ATTCTTTATTTGACCTCTGTAATGTGCCTATGTACATTAAGTATACAATTGCCCGGATCAATGTGACAACATTCATGAGATTTCGTTTATGTTCAGCAGGATTATTGGCTCAATAAATGTGCATCAAAATATTAATTAGTGAATTATTTAATTGTCATTAATCGAAGATGTACCAAACTCAATCCAGTTCTGCATCTTCATGATATGTACCTGTGTTGAAAAAGATCCAGCAAAGACTTTTTGGCCCTTAATTCATTAATTACCTGTGTGCAAATGTTGAAAATGATCCGGCAATTCGTTTTTGAGTTAACGCGTTCACAGCGAGGATCTGCGGATGCGGAACGAACTGATTCCATAATATTGTCGTTTCACCGATATAGTAATAATAATAATAATAATAATAATAATAATAATAATAATAATAATAATAAAATTGAAAAGGTATACCATAGTGACTGGGCGTCCAGGACACCACCACAGTGTCCAAGCTGGGGTCAGAGTCGTCCACAAGCTCCACTGTGATGTTGTTGGGGGCGTGGACGTAGTGCCTGCAGAGGTCCGGGTCATCATTACCAACCAGCTCAAAACATGGCCACGGTATACAGCCTGCAGACAGACATGTTTACCTGTCTCATAAATACATTCACATGAGAGAGCTTCACAAATGTCGTGTTAGAAGCAAATATTTAAAAAGAGGCCGTTTTATATTTGTTCTCAGTAAACAGTGTATTATCCAGAATTTGATGTCACGGCAATCCAGAATAAATATAGAAACAGAATATTGAAAATGTCAATTGGATTCTCTTTCCTGACTTAGGGATAAGAACCAGTAATCATAAATCAGTAACAATTCTGAGCATTCTTTCAGTCAAAAAATCAAAAAGAAAGTCTGAATTCTGGGAACAATATTTTCAAATAAAAAAATTGAATTTAACAAAACTAAGAAGACCAAGGCACTCTCATAAACTGTTAAAATGCCTTTAAAATTTATGGCATGTCTTGATAGTCTTTATAAAACCCCAACTGGTTTCAGCCCTCCGGCCTTCATCAGAGTGCCTTGGTCTTCTTAGTTTTGTTAAATATATTGTCCCTTCTCCAAAGAGCACCTTTATACTTCCTGGAGGTCCTGGCAGCGTTCCTTTTCTACTATTTTTAAAAAAATTGAATTGTTCAAAATGCTTGGGGGGAAAAACTCATATAAGACAAAAGCAAAAGAAATCAGATCAATGTCATAATTTCATTTGTCTAGTTAAAAAAAATAATCTAAAAAAATACAAAGCATCAGTAAAAGAAAACTTTCTCAATATTTTTTCTAAACTCTAAATTTGGTTTATTTTGTAGGATCGCTTCGGTATACTTCTCCAAACCAGTAGTGTAGTGAATGAAAATTGGCTGTTGGTTGTCATTTAGGACGTAGAAGACAGATGTAAAGTAGCCTGAAATGTGAACTTCTACTTACTCCATGGTGTTTTGAAGCCTAGCGTTTTCTCCACATCTGCCTGGGTTATCCTGCAGTAGCTACATTCTGGACCGCCCTGTTGACAAGTACAAAATGGAAGTAAAAGTCAATGTGAGAGCACACAGTACTTATCCAGCCATAATCCAGAGACAATAGAGGCGTCAGAGCGTAGCTATCTGGCCCCGCAGGTTTTTGGACATAATAGACTTACTGGCAAAAAAAAACGTTTTTGCCCCGAGCGGTTGCTAAATGCAGTAAAGAGGCTGAAGAGTATGGTTCACACAACAGTTAAAACAGCTGAAATAATGACCGTTAGCATGTCTGTAGTGTAAATACTTACTCGCACGCTATAGGTTCTCTGCAGTGTATAGCGTGCATGGTTGAAAAGCTTAAAGGGAACCTATTAAAATTCTGCACACATACTTCAGGGTGTTAGGGATCAAATCTGACATAAGGAATCCTACAGAGAAAGCCTTCAAAACATGTTCATAAGTCAAAGAAGTTGAAACACACTTCAATCAAATACAGGTCTTAGTAAATGCCAGACACTCTAATATTTCGTTGGATTGTCTTTAGCTTTGTTCACAGCACAAATTCTCAGTGGCATTGTTCCGATAAACTTCTGCAATGTCACAAGATTTATTTCCGTCCAATTTTTCACCAAGATCTTGTATTGATGATGGGAGAGTCGGACCACTACGCTTTCTCCAGCACATTTCAGAGATTCTCACTGGGGTTAAGGTCTGGACTCTGTGGTGGTCAGTCCATGTGCGAAAATGATGTCTCATACTCCCTGAACCACTCTTTCAGTTTGAGCCTGATGAATCCTGGCATTGTCATTGCGGAATTAACTAATTAAGCAACTACTGAAATTGAGTTTTATTATCAACATTGTGACAGTTATTTCACTGCAATTTTACAACAACCTTTACACCAAATGTATTTAACGCCATTGTTATGGATTTAAAATTATTTGGCAAGAAAAAAACAAAAATTCTATTCAAATTTGTTCCAAAATAGTACAATAGACAGAATAATCAACACTTTGCCGAAATGATCTTTTAGCCTATTGCGGCTTGTTTGAAGCTGATGTTTGTTGCCACGGTAACGTTTGTCAAAGAAGAATGTACATGTGTTTAGTTCAAGACGTTACATTAAGGAAAGGAGGAAAATGTTAAAATCATTGTGTTGTTGAAGAATTGTAATCAGATATAGATCATAACAATGGCATGGTCTAGAGTAATGTGATTTTGTATCAGATTGTATCCCTGATCTTTGCCTATTTTTTAAGTAACAACTAACATGTATTCAAGTATTTCATTTTAATATTTATGGTTTGAATAAAGTGAAAATAATGAAAATACCCCACCGCTCAAAAAAACACTTCTGTGTCCCACTGTGTCATTTTGTAAGTGAGAAGTCATCAAAACTCTTCAATGACAGACTATTAATCCAAAATGGATCAAATTTAAAACAGCATACCAACCATGACTAACAACTGATAATCCGGCTGCAAACATACGTCATCAAAATAGTTAATCTATTAATCTGGTAAAAGTTTTATTGAAGTGGGATGTACAGTATGTCTTCTCACGGGTGATAACAAGCCTTGTCACTAAAATCCATGATTTAAATGTCAAAAATTAAATTTACAGCTAGCTTTAGCTCAGGAGAGTCTACACTATGGCACAGGGGACAAATGTGACAAAGCATTTTTTGTGACTCAGGCTTACCTCTCAATCAGTCTTTTTACTGCATGTGATTCTACATAATCCAAATAAGAGAAAGTATTCAATGTGTAACATATATATTTGCACTTTTCTGTGTGGTTATAATATAGAGGGACATTAAGTGAAAAACCTGCTGAATGTGTCTGGTAAAATCAAAGGGGCTTTTGGTGAAGTGAAATCGGTCGCCCTCCTAGGTATACATTTTTGACAATGTGGCCCTTACTGAAAAGAGTTTGGACATCCCTATAGATACAGAATAATTAATGTGAAAAAACATGACAGCCAATAGTGAAATAGATATTACTGGACAATATTGTAGTCATGTTTTCATCTGTGGTTGAAAAAGAAAATATACGATGACAATAAAAATCTAAATTTTAATCTTTTAAGTCAAAAAAGGTACTTTGCAAGAATCAACCTTTGACTCTCAGATTTCCATTAATTTAGAAGAAGTGTTTACTTTCAAGATGTCTAGCCAAAGTGGATTTTCTGGGTTATTGTGCATTTGATTTAGGCAGGTTGAATTTAGTTTTTGAAATATTGTTTTAATGGCATGAAATGAATACGATACGCACTGTAAAGATTATTGTGAAAATACAATGGGAAAAACTTTATAGAAAGTGCCTAACGGCAGTCAAAATGGGGCTCCATAGTAGACCCAGCTGAGAACGTAAATTCAGGACAGCAATATTACTGACCTCCACCAAGGCAGTTGTTTTCCATGTATCACTCCTAAAATGGAATCAACTGGTCTTTGCACAATTTCTGACCTTCCCTGAAAATTTCATCAAAATCGGTGCAGTCATTTTTGAGTAAAGTTACTAACATATGCCATTTTCTTTTTTAAATGTTGTGTTGAGCTGAAAATACCTGTCTGACACAGTCCAAGCTACACTCCTGTGGAGGAAAGCCAGCCGCATTGATCTCCTCTTCAGCCCAGACCGTCCTCCCGACTGTTACAAGCAGGTAGATAACGATAGCCTCCTTCCACATACTGCTACAAATCACACATTATTCCACAATCAAAACTCGTGTTGCCATGAGCCGGTGTCGAGATGGAGTTGATGACAGGGCAGTGTGATTATTGACTGAGACGAGCTCAAAGGGGAGTGGTATCTTAAGGCTATGGGAGGAACAACCAACGTGAATGCACTGCTGCCAGACCTGTTCTCTCCGTCTCTGTCTCTCTCTCTCTCTCTCTCTCTCAGAAAAGCCAGTAGTTTTTTTTTTTTTTTTTTTGTGGCTCCCAATTGCACGAACATGGAGCAAAACAAGCTTCTGCAATCATAGAGTGACTTTGTGAAAAGGCATCCAAGTGTTAAAGTGATAGAAACATCCCAGTCCAGAGAGTAAGATCAACGCAATTTATTTATTCAAAAGAGGAAAAGGGCCCCGGGAGAGATATCGCTTTCCCCAAATCTGAAAGAAAAATAACTAAAGAATCCAATTTATTCAAGGCGGTTTTATGCAAGTCTATCATCATACAAAAGTAAATGCGTACATTTTGCTTGCATACCTTGGATACATGTTAGGAAAATGTCTAATCTCATCCAACACTTTTTCATTTAGAAAAGATTACTGTTTACTTCGATTGTGGGAAACTGGAGAAACCCATTATTGCCATGAAACTGTCCAATTTAGTGATAAGTTACCCTTGCTTTCAAGGACTGTTGTGTTCACAGGTTTCCACATTTGGGTTGTATTAGAGTCGTCGATCATTTGGAAAGTAATAATGTGTGGTCAGGAAGGGAAATGGAGCGTGACAGAAAAAGATAATTCAGTCTCTTTCTTTGACTCCCACGTTTCCATTGTTGTTTTGCATTGTCCACGATGTATTTTGCATCATATCGAGTTGATTATCGGGTAACACAAGGTCTGATAAACATACAGTAATGTGCATATGTTTTAGACAATTTTGAACACACTGTTGGATAAATTATATAAATAGTATATATATTTTTTTCTTTCCATCATTTCAACAGTGGTTGTATGCTGCAGTATGTATGTTGGGGTGATGCATTGGGCTGTGCAATGTTTTCAACTGAAATCCAGTGTTGCGGATGTGTCCCACTCTTTGAGGCAGACCAGCACAAACATTTTATTTTCTCTATCTATAGTCGCTGATTGATTCATATTTTTCTTTATGTTCATGAATCAGTAGAGGTAATGTCAGGTCAACAAGCAACAAGCTACTTTAAAAGGGAGGGTTTATAAGTGGCCAATTAGACAATCTACTGTTTCAATGCATTAGTGACATCACACATGCTGTAGTTACTGTCTAGAATCCAAGGCAGTTCAGTTAAATCTAGAGTCAAGGAGAAACACAAATCATTATGACTACTTTACAACATGCCTAAACAGTACACAATGCTCTCTGTTGTAGCCTACGGTCTTGAAAGCTGAGATGCGGTGGTTCTGTCGAAGTGAGAGTTGTAAGTAATTATAACGATGGAACAAGACTTTATTAGATATTATGGAATCACGTTGGTCCGTGTCCAAAGATCCAACTTGTGAACTCAAAAACTAAATGTCGGATCAGTTTAAAATTTGATACACCATTACATATTATAAAGACACTGAACTGGATTGATTTAGGTACTTCTATGATGAATATTAAGTAATTAATTAATTACTGCCCAAAACTGTGAGCGCAATAACTCTTTTCTAACACTTTTATAGACAGGTACAAATCATGATCATCAGGTACTGCTACGATTAATGACAATTAAATAATTAACAAATAATCCCCTGAAGAACTTTAATTGAGCCATTAATCCTGCTGAACATAAACTAAATTGCGTGAATTTTGGCACATTGATCCGGGCAATTATATTTAATGTACATAGGCACATTACAGAGGTCAAATAAAGAATGCCTCTATAGCGCCCCCATGGGACTCTGGACATACTTAACTTTGGCAGAGAGCAATGAAACTTGGTACAGTGATTCTCCACAGTGTACCCAACATAAAATATTATTATGACCCCACCCTACAACAAACAGGAAGTCAGCCATTTTGGATTGAATTTGGGAAGTCAAGTATATTTGACAGCCTCTACACCTAATTACCCCCCAGTCTGAACACATCTGACCAATAGTTGCCTCTATAGTGCCCCCTATAGACTGAAAGAAGAATGTAGTTTTAGAGAAATTACCCAAATTTGGCAAAATACATCCTTCACAAACATAAAAAAGTCAAATAGACCCTTCCCATGTTTGTCGGGGTTTGGGGGCGGGACCTCTTAATTGCTTGTTAACAATATTAAAACCCTTAGAAATCACACAGTATCTGATTAAGGTGGCCGTTGGGGCCAGTTGTGGCAGATGTATGGGGCCGTTTCACCGATATACACCTTGCTGTCGGAGATGACAGCGTGGGCCTAGTTATTATGTGAATGTCAAGTGCAGTTTCCAAAACTTCACTGACTCCACTGGAAGAAACAAAATAATTGTAGAATGGAAGATTATTTTGTCATGGCTATTATTTTGTTGATTTAGGGGTTTTGTGTGGCATCCATTTCATGTAAGGTTTGTGAATTAAGTACAACTAGTGATTAAGCCTGAAGTGACGGGATGTTGGCAGTTAGTGTAAAATATGGAATGCTGCTCTCCCACCTCACACCCCTGCTCTCAGCACTTCCTGTCCTTCACTGTAGATGGTGAGTGATGCTCAGTGTCATGTGTGTACAGGCGACAACGGTATGTTTGCATGTTTTGAATTATAGGAGTGGGTGTGGAGGAGCTGCAGGGGGTGGGAGCTTTACAGGAAGGAAGCCTTGTTGGAATATGATTACATCGGTCTTTTAAAGGGAAGGGCAACAAGAGGAAATAGATACACAGACTTGTCCTGGGGGCATCGGCAATCACAGTACAAGTGCAGTTAATGAACATGAGAGCAGACTACATACAGGTATTAGACAATCATTCATTAAATTTGGGGCTTTTTGACATACATTTTTAGTTCAAATTTGACTCTGGACTAGCCTAAATCAGGCTTTTTTTGTTTCTTTTTTTGTGAAGGGTGTTATTTTTATTGTACATTTCTGTCAGATGGAAGACCTCAACATAATGCGGTACATTGCTTTTGCCAATATTGTACAACATGCCCAGAATGGTTTACCATTGAGGGACCTTTCTCCTACTCGGTGAGAATTGTTTGTCTCAAGAATGCAGTTAGTTCTGTTTCTTACACTTAGGTTGGAAATGAAAGAAGACCATGTCATTTGAACTGCCACTTACTGGAAAACAGTGAATCTTTAATGTGTCCTCAGTCTGTTCTGGTGGGTGTGGATGTTTGGCTTGTCTCCAGCTGCACAGGAATTTATCAGCTTAGAACCTGGGGCTTTTGATTTGACCAAAAAACTATATTTTATCTTCAACTGTAACAGCAAAAATAAGTTCAGTCGCAAAATAAGTTGAGCCTGAACTACACTGACTGGTACAGGGTTTATCTGGAGAGTGTAGTTTAGGCTCGCCTTTACAGTTGAAGAAGACCTCATTAATGGTTTATTATTGACATATTTTAATTGAATTTGTAAAAATAAAATATGTAAATTAATTATTTATTACATATTTCCTGCCATTATTTTGGTTACCGACCTACTATTAGGGAACCACTGGAACACAGAATGCTGCAGTAGTAGTTACTTCACTGATAAGCCCAGGTCTCTTACAGCAGAATGATAGATGCTGGAGTAAACAAGTGGCCAGACACTCCCTCCCTCATTCAGGGTCAGAGGGTGGAGGGGCTTGAACTGTTCCCTGTGACAAATGTCTCGGAGCCTGTCAGCCATGATGAATGGCACTCACCTTATCGACCAATGTCATACGGGATAGATCAGATGGACTGTGTGATGAATGTGTGTATTAGTGTTCGAGGGTGAAGCACTGTTGTGGAGACTATGTTCAGGCTCTTGTTCCTGTGATCTCTGTGTTAGTGTGCAGTCTGGCTTCTCATCTTGTCTAAGTTGTATACATCTGTTTATTTTACTGTTACCTAATAAACAAGACCGCATGTTTTGGAAGCTCTGGTACTCATGGTCCCTCTTTGTGGCACACACATTGGCTCCTCCTTTCTGGGGTCCTGGGAGAGGTTAGTTCTGAGGAAAGCTAGGATGTTAATCTGGTTCTAGTCAGATATAAAGAGTTTTCTTGTTTATATAATATACTCCATGTGGTGGAGTAATTTATGATGTAGGCAGTTTAATGTAATTATATTTTATTGGCAACTCTAACCCAAAGAAACAACAAAGGAAAATATAACACCATTAGCATTTTATGTTTTATAATTGAAAAAATTAAATATTGATGGTGGGTATGTATCGAAGTAGAGATGCACTAATATTGATACTAGATCAGATATCGGTGCAGATCCAGGCCCATCAGGCCAATATAATTTATTATACTTAATCCTAATTATGAGCACATAAATAAACACAGTTTACAGTCAATTATATTATATATGTATATTATAACTAAGAAATTAATGTTTTCATTTGTAAGTGAAAATGCAAATAAGAAGTCAATACTAAATAAATAAAGTTCGATATTTTGAGCATTATGACTCCACCCTACAACAAACAGGAAGTCGGCCATTTTGAATTAAATTTGGGAGGTCAGGTATATTTGACAACCTCTAACTTGCACATATGACACTCTGTTTTTGCCGATATAATAAACACTTTGAATCTTGAATCTTAGGTGCATGTCCCTGTAAAGGCCCTCTTTCTCCCTACTGGCCACTCCCATTATAACATCTATTACCACAGCCAATGCAAACAATGTAAAGCAGTGGTAGTCTTGCTTCATTTATATACTGTAGCTCCTAGAAATACAATATATAAGCATATAGGCTTACAGTACTCAAATACTGCATGTAAAAAACTTAGTTTTTTGACAAGAAACTCCAGCTTTTGGTCAAACAGGTGCAGATATCAAACAGGAAATGCCCAAGAGAGTACCTCTCAGGAAGTGTGCACCAGAGCCCAGTCTAGTGTTTCCTTCCATTTCCTCCGTCTAATTCCATTCCTTCTTCCACTCGGAAAAGAAGGGGCATTTTCGGGTATGCCCCCAACAATTATTGACATAGCCTCTGCATTGCCAAGTGAGCTTGGTATAAAAATGCTGACTCTTAACTTCTATTGTCTTAGGGGAGATGGGAGATGGGAGGTTTGAGTAGTTATTTGTCTACAGGCAATCTATTATCGAAACACTACTGACTGCACACACTAAATTAAATAATGGCAAATCATACTGTATGCAATGTCTCTATCTCTATGCATAAGGTGGGGAGTATATTACAATCGGTCATGCATCCACTATGAATTGCCACTGGTCTTCTGCATGTCTCATTGGGATTCAGCAGCAGAAATCCAAAATGCACTGGAGCACAACAGGGAGCATTAATCAATGTGTCAAGCAATCAGAACTAGGCTAATTCAAGCA
Source organism: Philypnodon macrostomus (assembly GCA_036025475.1). NCBI lineage: Eukaryota > Metazoa > Chordata > Actinopteri > Gobiiformes > Eleotridae > Philypnodon > Philypnodon macrostomus. The sequence continues at coordinate 21,113 of JAVQKC010050601.1, read as the reverse complement.
TCTCCCAACACAATGCAGCTATTAGGACAACAGAAGAAAGCATGTCCACAGCAGGCTTACATCAATGATCTGTGTGCCAGTCCCTCTGCCAGCCAATGCTCACACAAACCACACCGTATGGAAACAGTGGATTGAAAGATCGCAAGGCAAAACTGAGTCTGTGACTTTGAGGCAAGAAATATCATTTTTAGGAAGTAAACTTGCAAAAGGAATTTTTTCCGGATGAAGGCCTAGTGCTGAAACGTTGCTAACCGAGTCGTAACTTGCAAAAGTGAGACTTCATTTAGACTGTGTGGGATTTCTTTCTTTAATATGTACTGGGCTGCTCCATTCTTCGACACACACGTCCTTGTGCGGAGCATTTTTCAATAAAGAAGTTGTTTAGCCAATTAACCCACAGGACCCTTATTATATTAACTCGGCTTTACTGTGCTTTCCACCATGTTGTAATTCTGTTTCCTTGTCAATCAACATCCCTGAAGTTGTATTTTGTTTTCATACCTTTAGATTTTTGATATGGCAAAACAAACATAAGCGAACTTGAGTGGAGTTTTGCATTCAACATGTCTTCTCTGAGCTAAATCCAAGTACCGGTAATAAATGTCTGTCTCATTTGATGCTCATCTGCTTGTAATGTTGACCTCTGTGCAGAGTCAGAGGTTAGATGCCTACTACAGCATTGGCAGGTGTGCACCTATCAGTTTAGGCAAGTGGCAGACTGTTTTCTGGCCTGGTTAAGAATCCCAATGAATCAGTCAGTCAGACAAGATCTGTCCATTCTCATTCAACAGTCCAGCACAGTTTCAAGCATAAAGTTAGCTCAGTCAATGATACTTAAAACATCCTCCTCAATGCATTTCACCGTTTCTTAATTTGAAATTTCCAAATCAGATTGTATTATGACCGGCTTTACATCATGCACTAACCCACCCATGTATTTAATAAATGCAGCTAGGTTTTTTTAAAAGCAGATAATCCAGAGGTGCATAGATTTTGGATTATCATTATAATAGTAGTAGTAAAGATGTAGTTCTTGTTGAGAAACTTAGCAAACAGCTGCCACAGCCATCCCAACAATGCAATAATAGGGGACTTCTTTCTTCTCTATGGTGTAAAATCAGAACATTACTAAATGCTAATGCAGATCACCTCAAGGGCACCCATAAATAGTGCAATATAGAGTGAGCCTATGCGTAAAAGTGTGTCATCTGAGCAGACAGAACATATGCACATTTGTGACTCATTTTATTGAAGTGTTTTATTGAAGCTTCTTTGAATAAAATATGTATATAGCTCTGGCACTGCCGATCTCAATGCAGCTCTGCCCTTGAGTCGACTGATTCTAGTATGATTCAATAAATGTTTATGATGAACTTCAAGTTTGACGTGGCACTTAGCACTCACGTTGAATGTGATCACGTTGAAGGTATATGGAGAGTTTTTGATCAAGGTCAGTCTCCAGGCTTTTGAAAGTGGAATTTGATGTGGTGCTTGGCAAGTTGGAAACAATGAATAAAACCTGGACTTTTGACCTGTCATTCATCTTTATGGAAAATGGCATTTCCCCAGCCCTTAATGAAGGAAAAAATACAAAGATGTGTCACCCATAAGTATAGTACCTTGTATATGAACTTGAGATACAATTTTTAAAAAAGAGCAGGGAGAATTAATACTGTGACCTTGGACAAGACATTTTGCCCACCTTTTGTGTGTTAACAGTGGGTTTTTGGTTTTGTCAGAAGCTATGCACACTATATGGTTTCCACATATCCATCAGTTATTCACAGGGCAGCTGTGGCTACAGATAGTTTACCACCACCAGTGTTTACTGTCAAGTATATGATGCAATCTGATGACTTCATAATGAGATGATGATATATTAATTCATTTGGACATTGCGATAATGAGAAGCCTGCCTCCCTTCTCCTTTTTATTACATTAAGAGAGATGTTAGCAAGTGACAATGACTGACTGTTTGAAGTATGAGAGGGCGTAGCCAGAGCATGCTGCTTGTGGCTTGCATCAACCCTTTGCATTCAAATGTCAATTGAGAAAAAAGAGAGAGGGACTGGCCAAACAAAGTGAGAAAGAGAGCCGAGGAACCAGAGGAGTGCGAATGAGAGAGAGAAGAGGCTGTGAGTGCAAGAGCTTATTCATTCGAGCTGCGAGCAGAGCAGCGAGAGACCAAGGGCTGGTGACAATAACAGAGATAAATGAAGGGATGAAGATGTCTGCAAGCAGAAGACAGAGAAGGAATAAACAGACTTCACCGAATTGAAGAGCATGCGAGAGCCCTCCAGCTGAGCGACACGATCACATGCAGTTTATGAAGAGTCAGTACTGTGAGCATCCTTCTCCACTTTGAGCAGTGCAAGCAGATAAGTTGAGATTTATACGTGTGCTGAACCACTGGCAGGATCTGAAGCATTTATCACACCATGTGTTTATCTATGTGCTACTGCTGCTACTGCACATCTGTCTCTGGATACTGTTGCCACTGGCGGAGAGACCGTAAACTACTATGAGAGAAGATATTGGACTGCTCTAAAGTTTGCAACAATCTGAAGAAATAAAATGCAATGCCGAATAGGTGGTTCTCGGTGGTCAGGATTCTGATGATGTGAGCCACAATTTGGACTGCATCTTTTGCCTTTACTTTTAAAAATTGTTAGGATATCTGCAGGAGCCATGATGAGAAGATGAGGAGATGAGTTGTCAAAAGGTGCCCTGGCAGGAGGTGTTTGTTGGGCGGAAGAGGACAGGACTCAGTTGCCCTGCCCCGAGGTGCCTCCAGCTGGCTGTCTGTGCTGATGCCTCCATCTGAGCATGCAGGTCCTTCAGATCGTTAAGGAGCTGGTGTCACCGTCCAGACGCAGAGCAGCAGCCAGGTTTGGAGGTGTGTGCATGTGCAGTTAGTCTTGTACATAGTTTATACATCTGATCGTGCCCTTTGATTTACTCAGTCACCAGTGTTTTAGACCAGCATTTATGTACAGTGTTTCTCTTAGAAAACCAGAAGTGAACACTTCCTGTTCATGTTGTCAGGAATTATTAACCCACATCGGGACATGTTTATTACTTTTATGCCGTAAATGCTTCATAATGCATAAAGTCTGTGTCTATAATGAAATGAATACACCATTGGAAGGCTGATAAAATGTCTGCTTTATATTTTTTCGATTCCCTTCAAAGCAAATAAATTGCTATTTAAAAAGCACACTGGAAATGAAGGTGGCGCACAAATCACAGTTTTCTTCTATTGCTAGTCATGATGTGTTGAAAAAAATGCTATAAATGCAAAATGATTATTCTTGGCTTGTATGGCCTGTAATACAAATGCTGTTTTTGTAACTTGTGCCTTAAAAGCTTTGGTATTGTACATATCCTACAGCTGTGTTTCTACAGTGTGCGTTGAATAATGAAGCATGGTGCCCCGGGTAATGGAACACTATGTGACCCCTCTGTGTTCTCTGTCCTGATTGGATGAAGGCATGAACATATGTGATACCACTACTAGGCAAATAAATACAGGTTTATTGTTCAAAGAGTCAATCTTTTCAAGCTGCTTGTCTTCTCACATTTACGTCATATAAAAAATATGGATACAACACTAATTCCACTTTTGATACATACTGCAAGAGTTACTATTTTGATAACATTCACATTCCTGTATTTATAACAAATGTTATAAATATATTTCTAACACTGCCAACACTGCCAACACTGCCAACACTGTCAACACTGTGCACAAATATAAAAAGCTCATCAAGAGGAAGAGGTTCTTCAGCATACAGACAAAAAACTGTCTTGAGTTAATTTTTCTAAATGATAGACAGATTCACTTATGTCGTGGACAAGGTCACGTCTAATGGCAGTAATAAATGTGGGTCAATAAGAGCTGATGAATCGACAGTTGAAAGGGAATTTGGACCAGTCTTAATTTGCATTCAGTTTGAAGAATTACATGATCCAACATTGCATCATATCACCTTTTTTATTAGAAATCCCCAACCTTGTGCAGCAAATGATCTGTGCAACAAAATACATGCTCTTCACAAATAAGTGATGAAATGATTTTAAAAAGCTGATAAAAACATCTTTACAACTCTAATGCAATATAGATTACATTTTTAGATTTTTCATTTTCAAAGCTGTTGCTTGTCCTGAAATTTCAGACCTTCACACGATCGGGAAAGTACATTAGATGTGATTTAGATTAAGTTATTGTTGAGTGTGATCAGCTCAAAATGCATTGACACTTAAACAATAAGAGACTTGCAGAGGTCTGAGGGTGTGTTATCGACTCAGCTATCGGCTGAGAGTGATTCACACTTTCCATTTGTGTCTTTATCTCCGTCCATCAGTTCTGCAGGAATTCACCTTGACTCCCCACTCAGCCTGGATCAATGAAGGCTAATTTAAAGGTGTCTGGAGTCAAAGGCATATATATATTGTAGAGGCATAAGTTTTAAGACAGGTATGGCCACAGTTACCAGCACATGGAGACAAGTTACTGTTGGAAGGTTCTATAATAAAACTAGGGTGCGCTGGTTCAGGAAAATGAGTTGGTCTTCCTAACCAGAAGGTTGGAGGTTCAATCCCTGACCAGTTCATTCTGCCCTATATGACTTTGGGCAAGACGCTTGAGACAACATTTGCTGTGTATGATTGTGTTAGTGGTGGTGATTTTAGTGACGGTTGGAGACCATAGGCACAGTATCGCTGCCTTGACTCTTTTAGTCTGTCCTAGGGCAACTGTGGCTACAGAGGTGACAGTGTGTGTCTGTTGAGTGAATCAATAATAGACCTACCAAGGCAAAGTGGGTGATGGTGTTGTGATGTGGCTGAAAGATCAACATATAAAGACTAAATCTGAGCCTTTGTTGTAGATTATTTGGTTGTGCAGAGCAGTGTTTGCAGTATGCCTGGGGATGATGAATCATGGGAGATCTACATTCAACAAATGCATCTGTATTGAAGCTATTTACCAGAAATTCTGCATATAAAAAAAATATGTGTTAACTAAACTGACATAGTGAAGTAATTTAAAATACTACTTTATGCTTATAGAAGACTCGGAGCTTCTCCCTGCAGCACTGTTCATTTAGTGGAGCCGAACATTTTGGATTTATAATGAGTCTAAAGCAAGAGCAGGCTAGTGCCAAACTCCGGCGCTTTCCTGGTCAGCACCACTGGCAGCTCACTATCTCGCTGCATTATTCAGCAGTTTGATTTGTCTTCTCTCTTGCTCCTGTGGTGTCCCACTCAGCCTGCAAGGTGCACTCAAATATTCAAATACTGCACCAAAAGCTTAAACAAGGGAATATTTAGTGAGGTGTGCCTAGTACCTAAGCGCAATCTGTTACTTGTGCATGAGTCGACCTGATTGGAGGTTTAGGGGAGAGTTTGCAGGTTAGTGCAGGAGGTGCCAGTGGTCTAGGCACAGTGGGTGTCAGGCTGAAGCCACAATGACTTCAAAGAGTAGCCACACAACTAATTGCCTTTCTGCTCCCACTAAAGGGCAAAGCATTTTAGCAGAAATGTTTCACATCTTGTCTTGTCAAGTCTTTGTAAGGCTGCATGATATTAGAAAAACCTGAAATATGCAATTTTATATTGATTATTGTAAAAAACTATTTAAATGCAATAAAAATGACTAAAACCCAGGCTTAAAGTGGAACTACACACCTGGGTCAGATTGATAGTAAACCCACAGCCAAATTTTGAAAAATGTAGAGACCGAGGGGCTCGGCGAAGGTTTGGGGTGAATGTGGTCAACTCAAACTCAACTGATTCACTACAAGTGTGTCTCTAAATGAGACATAGGCCTATCGGAGCCTGCAGGGCCTGTGACATAGACATGTACCATGACATATTTTTGAACAATAGGAACATATAACTGCAGGAGCCACCATATAACCTGAAGGGTGTTCATTTTGCTTCAGGACTAAACCAGAACTAACTGTTATTGCACTAACAATGCAATCGGTTTTCTCGCAGAAGTCATGTTTGATTGTTACTCACAAATCTTCAGAAGCGTTGACTCTTTACTAGCGTGGACATTTCCTTCAGTGATAGGTCTAAGCTAGACCCTTCCTTTTAGCTTGTTGCTGGTCTGAGACATGCCTCCCCACCCCTTTATTTCTACCAAAGACAGGACCCTTCATGGCGCATCACATTCATTTCAAAATTAGCTTTCAATAGAAACTGTTTGTGAGCCTGTGTGTGTTTTCTGAGTGGTTAACACATTTAATATACTTGCCACTTTAATCAAATCAGCTCCAGATCAGAATTGTCACATTTTATTTTGGTGACATGTTCAAAGGTTTTTCCCGAAACATCATCCAATTGTCCAACACTGATTTGCTCTGTCCCATGCATTGAAAGGGCCCTGTTGTGTTGTTGTGTTTGGGTGGGGAATGTTGAGAGTGGGACTGACTTGCTCTTGAAGTACCATTTCTGTCTGTACAAACCACAGCATTGTAGTTGCACTTCTCTATACTGTGAGTTCTCTCTTGGCATGAAGTTCCTGACTATGTACCTGTGGTAAAATGAGCTAGTTTAAGTCTTTGAAGGACTTTGAAGAACTGTGACCGATGCGGACCAGGACTCCGACTCAACTGGAGGATTCTCTGGATTTCTTGAAAAGAGGTAAAGAATGGAATATCTATGTGCCCTCAGGGGGGAGGTACGGTCTTTTCTCTCTGACATTTTTCCACAGAATAGTCTATCACTGCCTGTGTGCAGGAGAAGTACTTGTATTGTAGTTTGTGTCAATGATTCTCAAATTGAATTCAAATTAATGTGTGGGCCACTGCTTAGTGCTAGTTTAGGCCCAGCGTGGATCTTATTTTGCCCTTGTTTGGCCCTGGTGTAAGATGTGATTAGATCTGGTTAAGTCCAGGTTTTGTCCTTTTTATAATAATATTTGGTACATGGTGTGTGAAAGGTTTAAGAACCACTGCCTTTACGGTCAGCGTTTCAGGAGCCAGTGTTGATTTTTACACTCTTGTGGTAAAACCCAGCAGACAGAGACAGATGATTGTTTAGCACTCGTGTAATAATGGTTTACTGTACGTATCTGGTGTTGCCTCATCACTTACTGGTTGTTAAATGGATGACATGTGTTGTTAGAGTTTACGTCATTCTGTGGACATTTGAATTACTTTTCACACCAAGACATTATATTTCGCACCATGCTTTTTGTCTTGTCTCCATCTTAGTTTCCTCTGTTTTTGCAATACAGTGTATCCGTATTGTGTTTAAACAGCGTTTCTTAACACGTGGAACTGTGGTTCTGTTGTGAATGTGTGTGCTTTATGTGTCGATGTAAAGCACATCATCTTTTTTTGTCAGATTGTATTATGTTAAATCTTTGAAAGGCCAGTAATTGCGGAAAAGAGACATTATTTGATTAGTGGATTCTTCTACAAAGTCTTATATTCAAGCTGCCATAATATTACAAACTCCAGACACAAAGGGACAATACATTGAGATGTAGGTGTAGATCCCAATCATATCAAATGTAATGGGCACAATTAGTTAGTTATGTTTTAGGCAATTGAATATACTCTGCACAAAACATAATAGGCTTTATGTAAGAAACCTGCTTACCTTGTAGGTTCACCTCATGGACCCAAAGCATGGATTCATCTGGTTAATATTTCAGTCTTCTTTCAAGTGTTAATGCTTTCAAACGGGTTTAGAATGTGATGTGAACTACATTTTGGTTTTAAAAATATCAGAAATCTACAATATTTTTATATATATATATATATATAATCTACAATATTTTTATATATATATATATATATATATTTATGTTGCGCAGCCCTAGTTTGTAACCTTTGCGGTTTCCCATTATTACAATTTTGAGATTTAGTCACTGTCTTAGCTGAGGTCTGTGCTCACCAGTGACTTTATATAATGATAATTCTTTATGAATAGGAACATGTTGGTGTACACAGGTCCACATAGACTCTAATATTCAGCCAGTGAAGTGTGAGTGTGAGGGACAAAGGAGAGGAAATGAGTTGTTCTCCAGTCATTTACTTTTATTATAATTTGTCATGTTGTCTATATTGGACAAAGCTCAGATGCACAAAAAGTGTGTGGAAGAGAGCACAGAGGCGTAAGTGACAACCTCTTAAGATAAAGAACAAAGGAGCCTCATTAGAGCAGCCTAGAGGGCTTTGGGAGAGTGCAGGAAACCAGGATGCCCGTGATTATGGTTGTCATGTAGTTCATTATCAGTGTCACAGCTGATATTGGAGAACAAACACAAATACACCACACTGTGCTTCCTCTCGCGTGATCTGCTCTATGGAGCTCGCCAGTAAAACTATATGGACCAAATCTGTTGTGAACACAGTTGTTAAAGCAAATCTATTATATTTTTATGTTCATTGCATAGATGTCAGGAGCATTCTCTTTCCAGCAATTGGTAGTAAGTAAGATGAATAAATAAGCAATATAATATAATAATAATAATAATGATAATAATAATGAATAAAATGTACTTTTGTCCACCAATCTGTAATAATATACATACTTTATTATTTGGGCAGCAAGTCTTAAGGGTGAACTATGTAACTTTTAACTGGTTTGGTCACATTTCTCCTTAGCTCCCCCTACAGTTTCAGAGAATGGCAATGTCCACAAAAAAAAAAAGAATATAGACTTTATACATAGACTCTAGACTATTATAAAGCTACTGTTCAACACAAAAACACCAAATCTGCGTCAGTTTTGCATCTTTTTATTAATTGGAGCTCTCTCTGTAAAAGCCTGTTTAAAAGCAATTTGTGGTTTTGGCGAGACCTGTGACTCAAGTTTTGCTAAAGTAAAAAGTTGCATAGTTTCCCTTTTAATATGTTGGACTACTGACAAGCAAGTTAAACCATGTTGTGAGTGACAAATGGTTGCAAAGTGACATTTAAATGCTGCAGACTTCATTGTAGTTTGTGTGAAAGCGTCATATTTAACTTCCTCATTTCTAAAAGACTACATTTTAGGTTTCACAGTACAATAACCTGCTACTGGCCTAAAGTAGACCAGAAGTGGACAGGGTGGTGTGTTAAAGATGTGACAGCAAAGGCATTTTATTCACCACAGGACAGATATGGCACTGGACACCACTAGAAGCTGACAGAGCAGGGGTGAAAGGTCAACGGGTTGGGGGTTCTTTTTAGAAATGTGCCATAAACCCTTCATCTCAGATTCATATTTATATATCCACACAATGCAGTGTACATATGACCATTGTTTTATCAAATGTTATATTAAACAACCTGTGACAGAATGAGAACCATTCAGGGGTAAACAAGGGTTACTAGACCAAGAGAAACTAGAAGCACGTAGCGAGTCTGAAATAGATTATTGAACAACCAATATTTCTGGCCTCCAGAGTAGAATAAGTGAAGATTCTCATTAGTCGTAAAACCTTGTAGCGGCAAGGTCTTAGGGACTAGAGTCACACAGCTCTGCCACGGACACCAGTGTGATCCTTGGGGCATAAAAAAGGGTCTAATTGCATTTACTTTAAGTCAGGCCCCAGTGGAATACTAATAGAGTGAGGAGTATTTTTACACCAAGTACCACCTCTAAATATTTATAACATAATACTAAAACCAGGAAGAAACTAGGTACTAAAAGGATCTAAACCAAAAGATCTCTAAATTAAACTAAACCAAGATTTGATCTGGAAATAGCTCCTGAATAGCAGTAAAAAAAAATCTGTGTTCCACTAGTAATACCCAAACCACAGATTGAGAGTAACAGAAAGAGTAACAATTCCTCTGGATTTTACCCTCTTAACCAGTGGGTCTCCTGGTGGGTGAGCCTCCTGGAGTGAGCCTCCCAGAATTAAAGGCCATAGTGTTTTGGTTGATTTAGCACCACATAATTTCCCTTTTTGGCTTCTTTGCCCAGAGCGACATGCCTTTCACTAACACCCACCATCCTGTTATAAAAATGCCAGCCTGCTCAATAAGGAGTGTTTGTGCAGGACACTTAGAAATTCCAGTCAAGCTTTGCCCCCATCAGACCCTAGCGACCCGCAGAGGAAGCCTGAGAGTAAACAGGGAAATACTTTCTGACCTGAATACTGGGCTAAAGAAATGATTGCATAACAGCTCTGAAGGGTTTTGAGGACCACAGAATGAGTTTATTTTTATGTATGTATGTATTTTGGGGTCAGTGACATTTTAGAATTTCAAAATGTAAAATGTTTTTTTCAAACAGCAATTCAGTTTCTGTATTTTTTGTGAACATCCACATGTATACTTTTTGTCCAGTGAAGGCTCCCATAAAAATAATATAATAACGTAAAGTTTTGCACTATTAAAAATGTAATTCTGCAAAACAGAGCTTTTTGCTTATTTATTTAAATTCATTGCCAATGATACAAAATAAAATTATGTTAACTGCAACTGTTGATGTGAAAGTAAATTCATAAGCACTTGCAATGTAACATATTTCAGTTTTACGGTAATTCGGGGTCATGTGTAGCATTCGCGTTTTTTGAAATACCTAAAACTTCAAGGGTCAACCAGTTATTAAATCCAAAGTTTCACATACTTTTCCCACCCAGCACTGTGAATGTTTTATTGCAAATGTATATCCAACTAGACAGGTCCTCAGGCTGAGTCATATAGCAAATCTTTTTGAGACAAAAGTGTTTTAGGTCCTAAATGTTTTTTACAAGGTCTTTCATGCTAATATTTTGACATGCTCATCTTTAAAAAGAATATGCCAAAGAGACAATTGATTTTAAATAATTTTTAAACATTTTAACAGCAGTTCTCTTCATGGGCTTAACGTGAAAACCATTTACCGAATGACATTTGACCTCTTTAATCTTATAATATTCTGCCAATTTTATGTTTTTTATACAATTATAAATATGGATTATGAAAGTGATATAAGATTAATCTATTTGAACAACATTAACTTTTTTAAATTTCAAAATATAAAATCTATTGCTTATGGACATTAAAATGTAGGTGTCACTGACGCTTTTACATGACCTCACCTAATAGATAAGTGCCCGATCTCTGAAAGACTGAATCAGGAAGTGTGCATGTGTGAAGCATATTTCCTTCTACAGTAACAGTGGCTGCTTTCATTTACAGTCAGTGAACAGTATGTGTATATAAAGTTGGGTATTTGAACAGCAAAGTACTGCATTATTATTATACTGTAGTATAGTGTAGTACAAGTAAACTGCATGGTACGCTAAAAGATACTCAATATAATTAATGTTACATACCCACAACTAAACACTAAAACCCTCTCTGCCGTGGTGGTGGTGATGTGTGATTCCCAGCAGCTGTCGGACAGAGCTGCTCTGATTGGTTAGTTTGACTCAAACACAGACATCTTTCACAGAGAGGCTGAGGTCAGACTGACATGCCTGGCATCACCAGTGTGTTTCCATGTCAGCTCCTGCCCTGGCACTCTGAGGCACAGAGAATCACAAAGTATCATTTATAAGACTCAAATGCTCAGCAAAGTTAAAAAGTAAATGAACAACATTGTTTATGCTCATAGGTTTCACTAACAAATATTAATATATTATATGGATTCATGAGGCAGTTTTTTAATGGTCCCTCTTATGTTAAGCTTACTTTGAGCTTTCTGCATTGTTACTGTACGTCTCTTCATCAGAAACGTATGTTGTATTTTGTTTTATTGACTCATGTTTGAGTAATCCTGAGGCACTGACCTTCTCTTATGCTATGTCTGTTTTCTTTACAGCGTCTGACACTGAGCAGGATGCAGCGGTAAAACTGGACCGGGAGCGGGCGGAGATAGTCGCCAAATATGATAAGGTAAATTGTGAGACCCAATTTTATTCACTCATGCTTATACCTTCCCCACAAACTACACTGATTGTACAGCTGGAGGGAAAACAACAGACAAAAATCTTTAAAATATTGGACCTTACAAACTATTACAATATATTTCTATCACAGTATTATATGGCGGTATGCAGTAAAACTCATTAAAAAAATCACTACATAAGAGATTCATATTTATCAGACCATTTTTATTTGAAATATTGATTTCTTGCAGAAGGATATATGAGTTATTTGATAAATAAATTAACTGTAGGGTAATGAACTGTCAGACACAGGTTGATTTGATTATTTTGCTCAAATCATGATGTCATTGAAGTATAGATTTTTGTTCTGAAATTCTGGTCCATTGCTGCTCAACCATTTTAGATATTTATTTAATATGCAGTTACAGTTACAATGTATAATTGTGGTGACTTTACTAACTCTTCCATGGGCTCATATTATGGAGTATATAAAGAAACACCTCCATGCTTGTCTTGTAAATTAGTTGTTCTAAATTAGTCCAGCAAGCTGCCTAATTAGTGCCCCTCATTAAGAGTGAAGAGGCCATAGACAAAGAGATGATGGAAGTGTGGGTGCTTGTGAGTGCTCAGTGTTCTCTGCTAATCTTCTGAGAGACACTTTAAAACCACTAGTGTGAGAGTCTGACGTACATGCTGACATCACTATGGTCAGTGTCCAGATTTAGAACAACCATCAAAGACCTCTTTGAGGTTGATAGACGTAAGAGTGGCGCTTAAATGAGGTTCAAAGAGTGTTTGTTTTCATATTGCAGTTAATGAAAATTATATAAAAACAAATAAGCTAATGAAAAACTTCGATAATATATATTACTGATAATATATATTATATGTATACTTTTTTTAATCTGAATCATTTCAGATTGCTTCTCATTACATGCCACTCTGTGTGCTGAAAACAAGATTAAAACAGGAATGTTTATTATAACACAAGAATTATAATTTAGAGTCACAGTGATTATGTTAAAGTCTGACTGGTAATGTGCTTCAGGTTTATGCTCTAGATGTTTCTCGGTACCTCGGATAACCCTGCTTCAGTAAAATCTCTTTAAAACAAGTAGAGATTTGATTCCGTGCAGTTATCGAGAATCTGCCGATGTGAGTGGTGAGCAGTCCCAGACGGCCTTATTTTACCCTGAGATTGATCTGAGGTAGACAGAGCTGAAATAAATGGGCACACGCGTGTAGACGCTGCAAGGCTGGGTCGAACAGAGGAGCTTTGATTCTTTTGTGCCACACTTATTTATTTAAACCGCTCTATTTCTGCTGAGAGAGCACTTTAGAAAGATTAGCCTTCTTCCCTTGACATCTGCTCACCTAATCGATGTGCTCTGTTCATTTTTCATGTATTATTAATACTCTGTATACTTTTATATATATATTTTCTTATGATGCCATTTTTTAACAACACACTTATTAAATGTAGGATTTTTAAATCAATAAATACATTTTGGGTGATATTCTGTATTATACTATAATTACTACTGTACTATATTAGTATACTGTAACAGCGTCATTTAATTTACACTAAATAAAAAATATGGTCAGTTTTATGAAGTAGATCTTTACCTTATGCAGTGGAATGTAATAACAGTATTTATTTGTTCATCTTGTGCTTATGTCTGGGGTCACAGGAGCCTATCCCAGTAACTATGGACATAAGGCAGACCTACACAGACAGACAAACAACCTTTCACTCTCAAATTGGGAGCAATTTAGAGTCACCAGTTTTCTAAAGTACATGCATGCATGGACAGTGGGGATATGATAAACTACAAGCAGAGAACCCATGGTAACACAGGGAGAACATGCAGACTCCACTTCACAAAATTGTGTTAGCGAAGGTTTGAAACCACAATCTAAAGTAATAGTATTTTTTTAAAAGCATTCATTTTGACATTTTCTGTATTGCTGTCGACAAACATTCCAGCATATCCACACAACCTGCAGCGTCTGTATTTGATCAGTCCATGACAATAAACAATTTTTGATATCTATAACAAGGTATTTTTCCTTGTTGCTCGTCCACAGTGAGACAGTGACGCAGGTGGGCGTCTGGCTGTTCATTTCACACCTCTTAACAGCTGCTCGCACACTCACTTTAGTTTGTCAGTGTGGCACAAATGTAATATGGGTGTGGACTATGGACTAAGGTTGAGAATGGAGTGTGTGGACCGAGTTGGAAGGGAAGTATGGTAACTAAAATCAAAACACAAAGCTGGTGTTTGGCGTCGTGGTGCTCTCTACCGGGACAACACGTTGCTGCTGGTTCATGGCTGTGTGTCGGCTTCCTGTGGTGGAGGCAGTTCTTCACGTGCACCTCATCATGTCCCAGTCCCCCCCAGCCGCTGCCCGGTCCTTGCTCTCTCCTCTCGTCCAGTCTCACTTCCTTTAAATTTCATGTTGCCCGCCAAAGTATGAAGATGCTGGCTCATTGGATGATGCTTTCAGAGTAAATAAGCATTTTAGGCAAAAATTGCAGCACAAATGAAAAAGTCTGTGATTTTGATTGATTTTGATCTTTATTTCTGCATCAATAAATCTTTTTGCGACTGATTTCTCTCCATACCAAAATGCAGGTGTACTGATTATTGAACAGCGAGGATTGGCTACAAAGTCACGTGGTTCAGGATCACCATAGCAACAAGATCAGAAGGTGCAGATACATAAAACTTGCCATATATTAAACACATGCAAATGAATATAACACTAAAATATACAAAAAAAACAATAAAAACACATTCTCGCTTGTGCCTGATTATACAAACACACATTCTCATCTACACACTTCAACAAGGGACCCAGGGTTGTGGCTCCTCATGTAAATTGAACAGCCAATCAAAACACAATTATCTGAAAAACTGGAAAACACTTCAAAAATGGCTTGTTTTATGCTGTTTCTGCAGAATAATCATTGTAATTTTTAGTAGCCTTTATTCATTTAAAGATAAGTGTATGTTCTGACAGTGTTTTTTCTGAAGGTTTTTACTTATTGTCCCACAGTTCTCTTTTCTACTTTCATAATATAATATTATTTAATTTGTATAGCACTTTTCAAAACAGTTAGAAAGGGCTTTACAGGGAGACCAACAATGTATAATAACATTAAAAACAGAGAGACTCAAGAATAAAACATTAACAATACAAACTGGATTACAAAAAGGTCATTCAAAGATTTACAACTGACGACTGTTAGCTGACCTAACCTCCTCAGGCAGAGAGTTCCATAGTTTAGGGGCTCTAACAGAGTAAGCACGATCTCCTAGAGTGAGAAGTCTGGAGGAGAGAACAGTGAGGATGGTCTGGTCTGAGGATGGTCTGAGGATGGTCTGGTCTGAGAATGGTCTGGTCTGAGGATAGTGTGAGGATGGTCTGAGGATGGTCTGGTCTGACGATGGGCTGGTCTGAGGATGGTCTGGTCTGAGGATGTTCTGGTCTGAGGAGCGTAGGCTGCTGTAGGTCACAGAAGTAGGAAGGTGCAAAGCTTGAAAAGTAACCAACACAATTTTAAATTCTAAAAACTAATTGGCAACCAGTGCAGGGAGGCTACAATTGGTGTAAATTATCTTTGTGTTGGTTACGTCTAGCAGCTGAATTTTGTACAAGCTGGAGACAGTTCATAGATTTTAGACTGATGCCAGAGTAAAGTGCATTGCAATGGTGTAATCTTGAGACCATACATTATTTTTTTCTAACTTGGTAGGGGATAGCATTGTATTTCTGATTGGAATAAAGAATGATTGCACGGTTTTTGTTATTTGGGAATGAAAGTTAAAATCTGAATCTAAGGTTACTCCCACGGACACATGGCTTGATTAATACAGCCAAATATCCAAGATGATTTTCAAGATCAAGTCTCTGAAGAGTGGGCCCAAACAATAGATTAATTTAGCATTAGAAAGTTTTGGGCCATCCAACACTCAATGTTGCTTAGACAATTTAAAACATGGGGAAGGGCATCTGGATGATTGACAGTGAGGGGTACAGCGTAAGATCCATCCATCCATCCATCCATCCATCTTCTTCCGCTTATCCGAGGCCGGGTCACGGAGGCAGCAGTCTAAGCAGGGACGCCCAGACTTCCCTCTCCCCAGACACTTCCTCCAGCTCTTCCGGAGGAATCCCGAGACGTTCCCAGGGCAACTGAGAGACATAGTCCCTCCAGCGTGTCCTGGGTCTTCCCCGGGGCCTCCTTCCAGTGGGACCTGCCTGAAACACCTCCCGGGGGAGGCGTCCAGGGGGCATCCGAAACAGATTCGGTGACCCAAAGCTCATGACCATAGGTGAGAGTCGGAACATAGAATGACCGGTAAATCGAGAGCTTCACCTTTTGGCTCAACTCCTACTTCACCACGACAGACCGGTACAACGACCGCATCACTGCAGAGGCTGCACCGATCCTGTCAATCTCACGCTCCATCCTTCCCTCACTCGTGAACAAGACCCCAAGATACTTGAACTCCTCCACTTGAGGCAGGGACTCTCCGTAAGCGTAACAGCGTAAGAATGATAATTAATACGATGTTTTTTGAAAATTCTACCTTTTGGGAACATGTATATTGTGTGGCCTTGCGGAAGACCACAGGAGAGGGGAGCTGAGGATGATGAGAATTGACCTAATACGACAGAGAAGGATCTGTCAAAACCAAGAAAATGCTGTGCCCCTAACACCCACCCAGCTTTACACTGCAGCAAAATACTGTGGTCCACAGGCTGAGCTAAGGTCCAACAAAATTAAGACGCATGCCCCCCTGTCTGCAGCCAGCAGCCAATCATTTGTTACTTTAATTAATGCTGTTTCTGCGCTATGGTAATGGAAACCAGACTGAAACTTCTCAAAGATGCCAATATTTTTGTGCGCAAGTAATTGGGATGACACTGACCTTTTTGAAATTGGTCTAAAATTAATAAAATATTGGTTTGAATCAAGTCACTGTGACACAGCTGGAGTCACTACAACCTGTGTTTGATTGCATCTTTTATGAAGCATATTCTGTGGGCTACTGTGCTTACATTTTCGGCAAGAAATGCTGTCAAAGTGATGTGAGAGTGTTTGTGTTGGTTCACAAATAAAGCATTTTTGTTTTGACTGCCAGAATCCAGGATTTTTATAGTATCTTATACCATTGTAATATAAGCCTGTTGCCGTAGCTTCTCGTTAGTAACAAATGCATATCGCAACAAACCTAATCTCAACATGATGAGGGGTTATGATAAGACATATGATAGGATGGGGAGAACATACATACACACGTGGACTTTAAGAGGCATGTTGTGGTCATATGACTGGATTTATTTTGCATTTTGTACACTGATAAAAATAAATACAACGAAAACATTTGCACAGTGTTGTATATCATTTATATATCATCCAGACATTATTCACCCTTTTTTCATCTTTTTTGTAGGGAAAAGAGGCCACTGTGGAGCCTTGGGAAGACACAAACTTTCACCTGTACAAAGTCATCGATCGCTTCGGCTTTGTCCAGTAAGCTCACTCGCCCTCAAGTACCCAGGCTGTTGTTATTATAGCTCTTTTTAAAGCCTGTTTGGACAGAAGAACCACACTGAAGGGGGGGAAATGAGAGGTTGTAAATACAAGTGTTGCTGAGGGCTGTGAGGCTTTTAAACCGCCCTGTGATGTGTGTTAGATTTATGGTTGGCACATACTGGCAGGAAACTGGGTGGTCAGCCACAATAACAGGGTATAACAGTCATGGACACAGTGCTGTAATCAGGCCTCAGGGACAGCAAGAAAAAAGTCCAGGGCACAGATGAGTGTGGACAGTAAAGGACACAGATCACCCGAGGTGTGTGTCAGTCACTGGCAGACTTACATTGAAGACACACACAAATATGCAAATATACTAGATTTCATTTATATTTCAGTGTAGGAGGTTATGGTTAATAGTACAATTGTAAGTCTAACAAAATGGCAAGGTATCATTAGAATCCAAACAATAACTAAAATGCTAAATTTGGCCTTGCTGATTATGCTAGTTGCGTTAGCAGACCTACAGCTGCTCAGCGGTGGACACACTGTTTTACTGAATTATTAATATTAATTACACTAAAGCTAAAATTGATTTCTGATCATTTTCTTTATTTTTTTTTCTCTTTCTAGTGAAAATGAACTTCCATCCTATGACTCGGTGGAGGAGAAGGTCAGGGAACTTCTTTACACATTCATTTTTATTTTGTATTTATTTATTCTAGGGAAATAAAGGTATTAATCAGCTACTCTCATTTGTGTGCAGCAAAAACACATTGAGGTGGAAAGAACGTCCAAATGGCTGAAGATGATAAAAAGCTGGGACAAATACAAGAACAGTGAAAAGGTGACTAGTAATGCACCCTAGCGTTCTTCCAGAGGACAGGTTCAAATATTAGTATTGGTGGTGTGTTGTGGTGTATCCTGCTGTCAGCAGCAGATGTGACTCTATGTCCCACAATGACAATTAACTTGGTGTTTTCTAAATTGAGTTTCCTGTGGTTTGATTTTCTTGAGAACTTACTGCATTGACATCAACAGTGATTAAAGACTATTTTCAGTTTAAATGAAAATAAACACGAAATAAACCTATTCAAATATTGACATGTGCTGATGTAGACCCACACACTCAAAAGACACACACAGAAGACTGTCGTTGACTTATCAGTCGATTTACAAACCTGCTGTCCCAGGTGTGGTCCTATTTTAGGGATGTCATTAGTTTTATATTAAAAATGGGACTCAGCCATTTCTATAATTACATTTAATTGTCAGTGATGAAAAATAGTATAACATGACAATGACACATAGTGGGTGAAAAGGATTCTGTTTGTATTTTTAAAGGGGGTCCTTATCACACTTGGACTATAGGCTACATTGACATCAATGTGTACAATGCATCATACAGAGGAGGATATAAAGGATATAACTGCCATAACAGTTACAGCAGAGGTTTTAGATGTCTGCCCTTAGAGGCTTTAGTGTTTTGAGAGTTTGTCTTTTTGAATAGACTTGACTTATTTGATATGTTTTTTGTAGAAAGTGACTTATTTCTACATTGTATATACTAACATCTCACTGTTTGTCCTCTCAGCTGGTAAGGAGGATCTATAAGGGAATCCCTTTGCAGCTCCGAGGGGAGGTCTGGTGTCTGCTGCTTGATATTCCCAAAATAAAGGAAGAGAAGAAAGACTTCTATGAGGTAAGAAATCATACAGTATGCATTGTTGATTTTTTTTTTATTATTATTTCCAGCTGCATTTTTAATGCAAATAGTTTTTATGATAATACAAATTGTCAAATCTGGATCTTGTTATAAAATGTTGGACACACACAATCTGTCTTTGTTGTCAATATATTGCTTACAGCACTACGACATGTTTAGATATTCTGTTATTGTGAAAGACTAGTACTCATATTGGGAATTGGACATGTCTATCAACTAGCGACGAGTAAATATAATATGAGTAACTTAAAAGCACCCCTTGATTCAGCATCAGTAAATGGTACCGGGAATTAATATTGTTTGCAGTTTAATGGAAGGCAGCAACAACAACACAATTTGAGTATTTAGGAGACTGGGATTAACTATTTTGGTCAATTCTTCATTGTGTGCAGAAGCTGAAGGCCAGAGCCAGAGGACTATCGCCCGACATCCGTCAGATTGACCTGGATGTGAACCGCACTTACAGAGATCACGTTATGTTCATGAATCGTTATGATGTCAAGTAAGTAACAGTTACTCAGAAGAAAACACAACCCAAAGCACCTTAAATCACCCCTTTTGATTGTAGTTGTTTTTTGTTGAAAATTAAATAATTGTGTTTGTATTCTCAGGCAGCAGGCTCTCTTTCATGTCCTCACAGCCTACTCATTATACAACACGGTAAGTCATTCATTCATCATTAATTTATTCCCTACTTTCAGGGTTGAGCCTGTTAAAAGGGGGTTGCTTCTGTTTTCTTTCTTCTTTACAAGGTCAACAAAGAAGTCATGTTAGCAATGTTTGTATATGATGCAAAATGGCTCCAACTTCATTATTGTTGAGAAATTATTCACCATGATCCTTGACCAGACCCGTAACTGAAAAAAGCAGGCAGGCTATCAATTTTTGTTTTTCAAGCCTAGTGTCCCACCCTGCTGGTGGAGTCTAGAGGGCTTGAGTTTTTCCCTGTGTATAGAGACCTGACTATGTGACCAACAATGGCTCACTGATGAGCACCAACCCCAAGCTTGGTTACAGAATGGGACTTGCTTCTGTGTAATACTGCACTGTTTTTCTATCACTTATTGGCTTCAAACCTGCTTCCTCTCTCCAAGAGGAAGCTAAGGTGTATGTGTCCCCTGTTGTCTGTGCCTGTTTTACCTGAAGAGGCAAGGGGGATGCAAGATGTGCTAGAAGGCCAACGTCTAGAGCTAGAAGAACTGCCTTAGAAGGGAGGGAGTCTGGGCATCTCAGCTTAGACTGCTGCTTGTGACACAGACTTATATGAAGTATATGAGCAATTGATAATTGTACATTCCAAATATTAAGGCATTAATGACTATTTTTACTCTGTTTAAATAGATTTTATTATCATTATTGGTTTGACACACTGCCTTTACCTTCTTTTCAAAATGTATTTACTCTACTATTTACTATTTACTGTATCTCTTGCAGGAGGTTGGCTACTGTCAGGGCATGAGTCAGATTACCGCTCTGCTGCTCATCTACATGAATGAAGAAGATGCTTTCTGGGCTCTGGTCAAACTATTATCCGGCCAGAAGCATGCCATGCATGGTATATTGGCACATTGTAGATTAGCAGTTTAACAGCGGTGCTACAATTACAATGTTAGAAGATTGTCAATACTCTTTGTTTCCATCACTTTTAGGTTTTTTCGTACCTGGCTTCCCAAAGTTGATGCGTTTCCAAGAACACCATGACCGGATCCTGAAAAAAATGATGCCTAAGCTCAAGCAGCACTTGGTAAGGCAGTATACTGTAAAATAAAAATGACTAAAGATTACAATTATTTAATTATTTATTTATTTTATTTTATTTTTTATTATTATTTATTTATTTGACAGGGACAATGCAAATAGAAATAGTTCCAATACAGAGGTTGCAACTGATGTTCTGCATATAGAGTTTATAGCTAAAGCTAATTCTCGACTCCTGTCCCTGGTTGGGCTTTTCTACCAATTATAATTTAAATAAAACAATCTAATTCATTCTTAAAATACTAACATTATCAAAA
>JAVQKC010050595.1:0-11555 GCA_036025475.1 Philypnodon macrostomus | reverse complement strand
TAGGGGGCACTACAGAGGTAACTGGCATCATATTGGTCAGATGTGTTCAGGTGTTTCATGTTTGAGCCTAATTGGGCAAAGTATGTGCCAGTTAGAGGCTGTCAAATATACCTGACTTCACCATTTCAAACCAAAATGGCTGACTTCCTGTTGTAGGGTGGGGTCATAATAATATTTTATGTTGGGTACACTGTGGAGAATCACTGTACCAAGTTTCATTGCTCTCTGCCAAAGTAAGTGACCGAAGTGATTCCACAATATCGTCATTTCGCCGTTATAATTAACCATGACCAACCACACACTAATGCTGGCCTACACTAGTTCCAAACCAGGACTAAACCAGGATTAAATCTTGATTATGAAAACCTGCAGTGGGCCCCTGGTCATAACCTCACACACTGAATTGGTGCTATCTAAACAAAGCCGAGGACGTTCTTCCAAGAATAACTCAAAATACAAATGTTTGCCAAGAAAATTTCTTCTATTGTTATTCTACAGTTATGAACTTCTAGTCTGTCTCATAACGTAACCAGTGAGCGTTGGATGAGTGGACAGATACTCAACAGAGATGACAACTGGAATATCTTGATTTTGAACGTCACTGAGTTTTTCTGAGATTAGCGTAAAGAGACAATGAAAGATGAGAGCAGCCGACAACCACTGAAGGAATGGAAAACCAATTCACGCGTGTGTAGACCAAATCACGTGTGTATAGACCAAATCACATATGTAAAGACCAAATCACGTGTGTAAAGACCAAGTGTGTATAGACCAAATCACGTGTGTATAGACCAAATCCCATATGTAAAGACCAAATCATGTGTGCAAAGACCAAATCACGTGTGTAAAGACCAAATCACGTGTGTATAGACCAAATCACATGTGTGAAGACAAAATCACCTGCATAAAGACCAAATTACGTGTATAGACCAAATCATGTGCGTAAAAACCAATTCACGTGTAAAGACCAAATCACGTGTGTATAGACCAAATCACGAGTGTAAAGACTAAATCACATGTGTAAAGATCAAATCACGCGTTTATAGACCAAATCACGTGTGTAAAGACCAAATTACGTGTATAAAGACCAAATCATGCGTATAGACCAAATCACGTGTGTAAAGACCAAATCACGTGTGTATGGATCAAATCACATGTGTATAGACCAAATCACGTAGGTAAAGACCAAATCATGTGCGTGAAGACCAAATTACGTGTGTAAAGACCAAATCACGTGTGTATAGATCAAATCACATGCATAAAGATCAAATCACGTATGTAAAGATCGTCACGTGTGTAAAGACCAAATCACATGTGTATGGATCAAATCACGTGCGTACAGACCATATCACTTATGTAAAGACCAAATCACGTGTTTCTAGACCAATTCACGTGTGTAAAGGCCAAATCACATGTGTATAGACCAAATCACATGTGTAAAGGCCAAATTATGTGTATAGACCAAACCACATGTGTAAAGATCAAATCACGCATGTCTAGACCAAATCATGTGTGTAAAGACCAAATCACGTGTGTGTAGATCAAATCACGTGTATAGACCAAATCACGTATGTAAAGATCAAATCACGCATGTAAAGACCAAATCACGAGTATAGACCAAATCACATGCGTATGGCTCAAATCACGTGTGTATAGACCCAATCACGTGTGTAAAGACCAAATCATGTGGTATAGACCAAATCACCTGCGTAAAAACCACAACAAAAGAGTGTGACGGAGTCACCTTTGGGGCCTACCTCATGGGGATCTTTACTCTCAGGTAGCGGTCCACGGCGATGGCGAGGAGCGCAAAGATGGAGCTCTGTGTGAGCATGAGTAGGATGCAGGAGAAGAACAGGCAGCTGTAGAAGTGAATGATCAGCTCGATGCTTATCGTGATGGCAAGCGGGATCACGAACAAACCCACAGCTATGTCAGCCAGGGCCAGAGAGACGATGAAGCAGAAGGTAGTGTCCCTTAAAGAGCGGCTGATACGCACGGCCCACACCACCATCACATTCCCAATGACCGATGACAAGGCGATGAGCACCTCCATGAAGATGTATCCCGTGGTCAGGAACATGGTTGAACCATTACTCCCTTTGTCCATAACGGAACTGTAAAATGTCAATGTTTTAATTTAATTTATACAGCTAGGAAACCAATTGCCTTAAAAATACTCAGCTCAGTCATTTTAACTTTCTACATGGATTGGTTTCGACGTGACCAATGGGCCTGCAGTGTAAAATAGCAATAAACTTGAATTCATCTTCCGTAAAATTACCTAAAATTACATTCATCTTTCAGTCTATAGGGGGTTCTATATAGGTAACTGCTATCAAATTGGTCAGATGTGTTCAGGGCCGGGGGGTAATTAGGAAATTTCAGGTTTGAGCAAAATCGTGCAAGTTAGAGGCTGTCAAATATACCTGACCTCCCAATTTCAATCCAAAATGTCCGACTTCCTGTTTGTTGTAGGGTGGGTCATAATAATATTTTATGTTAATTACTTAATTCATATTCATATTTGTACACAGCTAGGATCTGCGGACGTGGAGTGACGTGATTCCATAATATCGTCGTTTCGCCGACATAATTATTGTGTAATCCAGTGTCAGTGTCAAGTTATTATGTAGTAAATTAATGTAGTTTGTTGTGGACAGGGAACGTGGTAAATGGAACCATTGGGAAGCAGATGGTTGACATGCTGGTGGAGTCCTCTAACAATGTGGAGATGATCCTCAAGTTCTTCGACATGTTCCTCAAACTGAAAGACCTCACCTCCTCTGATGCCTTCAAAGAGTATGACCAGGACGGAAAAGGCAAGACATATTTTCATGTTTTATTTTAGTCTTAGGCATGAGCATGCACAGGCCGCAGTGTGCTTGGCCAATGCTGCACGGATAAAAAGATGGTCAAGTGGATGAGATCGAGTAACGCTGGATGTTGTCTGTGGTGGAGGTGCTGTTTTGAAAGACCGCTCCCTTGTCCGCGTTGCCGTACCGATCGTTTCTTGGTTTGAAGTAGGGAGTGTAGCACATTGACAGATAAAACTAAAAACTAAACTAAAACTTCAAACGTGATCAGATGACAGTTGATTAGATGATCTGATGGAAAGCGATCATTGCTGCGGTGGACATTCATCATGATTTGCTCATAATATCTTTGTTCTGGTGTCATATACACAACATATATTACAAGTCTAAACATCCTGGTAAAAGAGTTTTATTGTATTTTCTTGAGACACTGCCCAAAGCCCAGTGAAATAAGACTGAATGTTTTGCAGAGTGACTTGTGCAGGGGCGGAGCTACTACAGCAGGGGTACTAGGGTGCTAAATCTTTCTTGGATGACAAGAAATTGTCAAGACATTTAAAAAAGCAAAATCAATACCCACATACAGTATGAAGCTGTGGTAAATTGGCATCTAGCCTATAAAATAAGCCTGGCTTATTTATTAAATTTTTATGTCATGCCAGTTACATTTTGATTTGTTTGGTTTATAGTCATTAAAAACCCTAAATTCAGTATGTCATAAAACTGGACTATTACACAGGCTATACCAGCCCAAATGAAATAAAACATGCTATATATTCTGTATTTCACCAAATGAACAATGTATTGGAGATTGTACTTTTACTCTAACCTGGAGCCTGCTGGAAACATTCTATCATTATCCAAAGCACAACACCAAAGTAATGGAAATGACCTGACTTTTGTGCAAGATTCTCTGGGGGTGGACCCGAGGGGTCGATGTGAGGTGGTTGTGGTCTAAGGGGGATAATTTTGAATTCTGTGGGAAACACCGACCACGTAATTCCTATGCTTTTTCCTCGCTGTTCACTGTTCCATCAGATGTTGTTAGCAAAGGCAGATTTTCCTTAGCCATGAATTGTTGCTGAAATGTTTACATGTTATGTGTATAGTTTAAGCTGACAGAAATGAGCAAAAATATGGTTTTAATAATAACCATCCTTTTTCCAACTTGAAATTGTTTGCATCTAAATTAGTATTTCATATTTTATAGTCTATATGTAATTTATTAACTACCTTTATTTGTCAGGTTTATAAGTGTTAATGTTATGCCCCACAGGTGTCATCTCAAAGAGGGACTTCCACAAGGCCATGGAGAGCCATAAGCACTATACCCAGTCAGAGACAGACTTCCTTCTCTCCTGTGCTGAGACTGACGAGAATGAACTGCTTGACTATGAGGAGTTTGTTCAGCGCTTTCATGAGCCTGCAAAGGTACCTAATGTTTACCTAATTACAGGACTGCAACTTACGATTGAAAATGTTGACTATTTTTTTGATTAGGCGATTCATATATTTTTTTTGTTAATAATGTTTTTTCAGCCCTACATTTCATTAAATGATCTTGATATAATAATAGAATAGGAAAAGAAATAGTCGTCGCTGGCCAGGCTAGGCACTGAGAAAGTTGAGAAAGGCTAGGCATTTTTCCGTTGAGAAAGTGAATGTTTCTGATTGTGTCTCTGTAAAGGACATAGGGTTCAATGTGGCGGTCCTGCTGACCAACCTGTCTGAGCATATGCCTCATGACTCTCGGCTGCAGACTTTCCTGGAGCTGGCGGATAGTGTACTTAACTACTTCCAGCCTTTCCTGGGCAGGATCGAGATCATGGGCAGTGCCAAACGCATTGAGAGAGTCTACTTCGAGATCAGCGAGTCCAGCCGCACACAGTGGGAGAAACCTCAGGTACCTTATATGGGCACTATGGGCTGGGGCATCACAAGGATAATAGAAAAAACTAATAGAAAACATGCACTATGTGATAACTAGGTTTGGGCAATCCAGTAAATAACTTTTTAATTTCTGGTTTTATTTTACACAATGTGGCCTTTATATACCAGAAAAGCCCCACTGAGATTAGAAATCTCTTTTACATCAGAGCTTTTTTTAGTGCCAAGAGGAAAACTGCTAAATCGTAAAAAATAAGCTTACTTTGCCCAAGATTTACAGTATTTTTAAACTAGGCTTGTGCTGTCGTCCCCTACAGCAAGGTGTATATCGGCGAAACGGCCCCATACGTCTGGCCCATACGTCAGCCCCATACGTCTGCTACAAACGGGCAACGGGCACCTTAATCAGACATTGTGTGATTTCTAAGGGTTTTTATATTGTTAACAAGCAATTAAGAGGCCCCGCCCACAAACCATGACAAACATGGGAAGGGTCTATTTGACATTTTTGATTTGTCTGGATGTTTGTATGTCCATTGAAAAGAATAGACACTCTACACATGACCCGACATACACTGCTCCCACCGTCTCACAATACAGTTGCTGTAGTTTTACAAAAACAACAGAATCATCTAGAGTCCTGTCTAAAGTTTTTGTCCTCTAACGGCCCTGTGTAGAGATGAGGAAGTATCACTTTGACTGGCTGACTCAACCAGAGCGGCTGAAGCAGGAGCAGCGATACCAACTTTATTATTAATTGTGATTAATCACTGCTCAAAGTGTTTTAAAAAACTAGGCCTATGCTGTCACACCCAACAGCAAGGTGTATATATCAGCAAAATGCTCCCATACAACTGTCACAACTGCTATGGCACCAATGGGCACCTTAATCAGACATTGTGTGATTTTGAAGGGTTTTTATTTTATTAACGAGCAATTAAGAGAGTATGTACCTGTGTGCAACAGTTGAAACTGATCTGGCAATTAGTTTTTGAGTTTTCGCATTCACAGCTAGGACGTGGTTTGACGTGATTCCAAAATATCGTTGTTTCGCCGATATAATTAATCAGTTGACTAATTGACACTAGTATTTGCACAACCTGTGTTTTCTGTGACCAGGTGAAAGAGTCGAAGCGCCAGTTCATCTTTGACGTGGTAAATGAAGGCGGGGAGAAGGAGAAGATGGAGCTGTTTGTCAACTTCTGTGAGGACACCATCTTTGAGATGCAGCTGGCCGCACAGATGTCTGACGCTGGAGAGAGGTTGGCTGTGAAGGAGGAGAGTGAGAGGGAGAAGCCTGATGAGGACAACTCGGACCTGGGCTTCTTCACTCTCAGCACGGTCTGCATGGCTCTGGTGGCTCTGCGCTACAACCTGCTCCTGCTCATCAAGGTGAACACTTACAACACATATTAACTAGGCCTACGCTGTCGTCCCCGCAAAGTGTATATCGGCAAAACACTCTGGCCTCAACAGGCACCTTAATAAGACATTGTGTTATTTCTAAGGGTTTTTATATTGTTATATATTATAACAAGCAATTAAACGTGCCACCCCCAAACAATGACAAACATGGGAAGGGTCTATTTGACTTTTTTGATGTTAGTGAAGGATGTTTTTTGCCAAATTCTGTAAATTTTAAATAAAAATACAAAATGGCCAACTTCCTGTTTGTTGTGGGGCCATAATATTATTTTATGTTGGGGACAATGTGTAGAATCACTGTACCAGGTTTCATTGCTCTCTGCCAAAGTAAGTGTGTCCTATAGAGGTCATAAACATGGGGGCACTATTGAAGCATTCTTTATTTGACCTTTATTTGAAAATGTACATTAAATATACACTAGCCCACATCACTGTGCCAAAATTCATGAGATTTTGTTTATGTTCAGCAGGATTATTGGCAATAAAAGTGCATCAATGCATGAATTTGTTAATTAATTACATTAATCATGGAAGTACCAAACTCAATCCAGTTCAGCGTCTTCATGATATGTGACTGTCTAGAAAAGCTGAAAAAGATCTGGCAAAGACTTACATTATTATGTTCACAGTTTAGGGCATTAATTACTTAATTAATTACTTAATGAATATTCATCGTAGAAGTTCCAAAATCAATCCAGTTTGGTGTCTTTATGATATGTACCTGTGTGCAAAAGTTGAAACTGATCCGGCAATTTGTTTTTGAGTTATCACGTTCACACGTAGGATCTGCGGAGCAACGTGATTCCATAATATTATTGTTTCAGCCAATATAATTATTATATGTTTAATTACTTAATACTTAAGGTTTTTTCCCTCCTTGCTATAGTATATACTATTTTAATTTAAAATCATCATCAAGTTTGTAAAATTAATAAAATTGTGTAATTTTGTCCCTTACAGAAGATACATTTGAATAGTGTTTTTATTGGGATCATGGTTAGTATTGCTTTGTTATTTGATTTAAAAAATGGTCATGGTATCAAAAATAATGTGAAAATCAGTCTTCATGGACGATTTTGTGTTACACTCTTCATGCTTTTTGTCGCTTTTGGCACCCTGTACAGGAACAGGTTACAGCTGTAACTCTCTAATGCAGATGTAAAAATGGTGGGTGTTGGTCCTATTTGGTTCTGTTTCAGAGCAGTTTCATTGTGAGTTGTTACAAAGTGGATAGGTCTTCTGTTGTTAGTGTCAGTGACGTGTGTTTTCTGTGAGCAGGTGCTGTCAGTGAAGAGCCTGAAGAAGCAGATGAAGAAGGTGAAGAACATGACGGTGAGGGACCTGGTGGGAACACTTCTGTCCTTCTACTGGTCTGCTCTGCTGGGCCTACTCCACGTGGCATTCAGTGTGGCCAGGGGCTTCTGTCGGATCTTCTACAACACTTTCATGGGTGGGAACCTGGTGGAGGGTGCCAAGACCATCAAGGCATGTTCACCTTTCCTAAACTATCTATTTTTTTTATCTTATATTTGTGCTACTGTACATTGTTTGTAGAGATTATTGTTAAATTTATATGAATCATCAAAATATCTATAAAAACAGCTGTCAAAAAACTTTTATGTATGATATCGCACCCCCAGGTGTCAGAGCTGTTGGCCAACATGCCTGACCCCACTCAGGACGAGGTGCGAGGGGAGGGGTCTGAGCGTGAGCGGGACAGAAAAGCTGAGAGGAGCTCCGCCCGGGAGGACCTGGCTGACCTGGCGGTGAACACCAATGAGACGGAACTGCTGTCGGACATCTTCGGTCTGGACCTGAGGAGAGAGGGGGGCCAGTACAAGATCACCCCCCACAACCCCAACGCCAGCCTGACTGAGCTGCTCAACAGCCCTGTGCCCACGGCCAGCCCCCCGAGCCCCTCGATGGAGCTCAGACAGCGCCACCTGGTGTGACTCCAAGCTTTGTATTGTATTCTCACACAAGATTGAACATTACTTTATTTGTAAACAAATGTGTGCAGCTCTCTTTCTGACTTCCTGTATGATCATGTGACTTTTACAGTCCAAGAGCTCTTCGTCTGAGGCAAAGGAGCCAAGGGCTGAAGCCGAGTGTGACACAGAGAAAACCTCTGAGTATGTTCACATCTTACTGTCATATTGTCAGAAATATTTCAAGTCTGGGAACAGTATATCAAATCATAGTTCTACATAGGTGATCTCAGCCACAGTAGCCCTGTAGTAATATGGATTTGTCAGATTTAAACAATAAAAAATATATATTTAATTAGGTCAGACTTTGGGTTCGAGTGTGGATTGTTCATGTCTCTTGTCTTTCAAGTTAGGCATGTAAAAAGGTGCTCATTTAACAGTGCAATACTTCAATTGTCCTATATATGCCAGTTATATTTGAAGACATAACATAAACCTTAGTTGTGTTAAAGTAAATTTTACATTTGTGCTTTGAAAGCAGGGCTGAACCTGTGGATAAACAAATTGTCAAGAATGAGAAGCTAAAGCCCAAAGTCAGAAGGCACCGCATTTGGAGATCAGACGAGCCAGACCAGCAGGAGTCTGCAGTATGGAAGAAGATCCTGGCCTATCAGAGGAAGCTGCTGGTAAAGGACCATAATACTGCTGCCTTGGCCTCTTGATCAAACACACACATAGAGTACTCACACATACATACTCACACATACAGTACACACACACACACACACACTTATACATACTCACACATACAGTGTACACACACACACTTATACATACTCACACATACAGTACACACACACACACACACACTTATCGTATTTTCCGCAGGGCGCACTGGATTATAAGGCGCACTGTCAATGAATGGTCTATTTTCTAACCTTTTCATATATAAGGCGCACCGGACAGTCAACTTTATTAAATGCTTTCACAATAACTTTCAAACTTGTTCAGTTGTAACACGTAAAAAAAATGTTAGCGTATTCACAATAACTTAAATTTATTCAGTTATAACACGTCGTAAGCGTGCCTCTTGACAGGTGCCATATATAAACACTAATAATAATACACTATTAATATTATGGTGAAGCATAGTACCGGTATGTATTACTCCGCAACGCTCCTGACTCCCGGAGCTTTGTAGTTTACCGAAGTCGTAGCAAAACATTTTGATGGAGCGCCTTGAGCGCTGTGTGACACAAAATCGCTTGGAGGTCAGTAAACACAACCAGAATTAATCCATATATAATGCGCTCCAGATTATAAGGTCGGTTTTTGAGAAAATAAAAGGCTTTTAAGTGAGCCTTATAGTGTGGAAAATAAGGTATACATACTCACATGTACACACACAATTATACATACTCACACATACAGTACACAGACACTTATACTTATTCACACATACAGTACACACACACACTTATACTTACTCACACATACAGTGCACATGCACACTTATACTTACTCACACATACAGTACACATGCACACTTATACTTACTCACACATACTCACACATATAGTACACACACACACACTTATACATACTCACACATACAGTACACACACACTTACACATACTCACACATACAGTACACACACACACTTATACAAACACACATACAGTACACACACACACACACACACTTATACATACTCACACATACAGTACACACACACACACACACACACACACTTATACTTAACATAATAAAGACAAACACTTTATCTTGCCTAGTAAATCAGACACAGCACGCCCAGTAATAACGGGTCATTCTACTGCTCATGCTAAATAGCGCCTCTCTTGCTAAATCTGACCCTTAGAGTACATACTCACACATACAGTACACACACACACACACACACTTATAAATACTGACACCCAGTACACACACACACACACACACACACACACACACACACACACGCATACATACACACACACAAAAACAAACACACACTTATGCATACTCACATACAGTACACACACACAAACACACTTATATATACTCACATAATGTACACACACAATACTCACACCATACACAGTCTTCACTCTGTATTTGTTCTTTGCTCTTCACAGAACTACTTTGCCAGGAACTTCTACAACATGAGGATGCTCGCTCTCTTTGTGGCATTTGCCATAAATTTTATCCTCCTCTTCTATAAGGTAAGTCTATGTTAATTCTATTTGCTAGATACCACCTTTTTCTTTTGAGTCATTTCATGTAACTTTTCCAGTTGTTAATATATACATGACTAGTATCTCTATATTATACTTTTTACAACATAGGCTAATGCTTTTGTGAATAAAATCTTTTCATAATTTTACTCAGTGGAATTTTGATGGTTTTGTGCTGGTCATGCAGGTGTCCACGGCAACTGCGGTGGTGGAGGACAGAACAGTCCACAGCCCCCCGGACAGCAGTGTTCAGTGGGACTCTGTGGGGGGGCAGGCCCTGGGGGAGGATCCACGGGGCGTCCTGGACGAGCCGGGACACTCCCACAAAAAAGTTACCGTGCGCTTCGTGCTGGAGGAGAGCAGCGGATACATGGAGCCCACACTGAGGATCTTGGCCATACTGCACACTGTCATCTCCTTCTTCTGCATCATTGGATACTACTGTCTGAAGGCATGTCCTCACAGCACAGCCCATAATTACAATACCAGATACAGATCAACAAATAACATTACTGTGGATATTAATTCAGTAGTTAAATTCAAACATCAAACGTGTATATTTATATTCACTAAGGGAATAGTACAGAATTAGGGCCAATGTAAATAAATAAATATATATATATTTGTTGCCAACTTAAACAGTACTTCCAACAAGGAGAAATGCTTTTTTTATTATTATATCAGCGAAACAAAATCAGCGAAACGACGATATTATGGAATCACGTTGGTGCGGATCAGTTTCAACATTTGCACACAGGTACATACCATAAAGATGCCGAACTGTATCGATTTAAGTAATTAATTAATTATGGGCCAAAACTGTGAACACAATAACTCAAAAAGTCTTTGCTGGATCTTTTTCAACTGCTGCACACAGGTACATATCATGAAGATGCAGAACTGGATTGAGTTTGGTACATCTTCGTTTAATGACAATGTTTTGATGCACTTTTTTGAGCCAATAATCCTGCTGAACATAAACAAAATTGCTTGAATTTTGGCACATTGATTTGGGCAATTGTATACTTAATGTACATAGGCACATTACAAAGGTCAAATAAAGAATGCCTCTATAACGCCCCCATGTTTATTAACCCTATGGGATCCTGGACACACTTACTTTGGCAGAGAGCAATGAAACTGGGTACAGTGATTCTCCACAGTGTACCCAACATAAAATATTATTATGACCCCACCCTACAACAAACAGGAAGTCGGCCATTTTGGATTGAATTTGGGAGGTCAGGTATATTTGACAGCC
>JAVQKC010050587.1:0-13841 GCA_036025475.1 Philypnodon macrostomus | reverse complement strand
TCGTTTTTGAGTTATCGCGTTCACAGCTAGGATCTGCGGACGCGGGCGCGGACGCGGGCGCGGACGAACACCGACGTGATTCCATAATATCGGCGACACGCTGTTTTCGCCGATATAATTACCACACAAGACACTACAAGTTGCCTTAAACACCACATTATATTTCTTATATTTTTGTGAACTGTTAAAAAAAATCTGTCAATGTAAAATTGTATTTTGTATTTATAATAATTTAAGTAGTTCTTTCTCCTATGTAGTGTTTTTCATTCATTTTGCTACAGAATAAACAATACATATTAATTGTATTTGTAATGTCATTAATAAGTACTCGGTATCATTATTGGTGCATACTTAAGTCTGCACAAATGTGGTATCAGTGTATCCCTAATAGAATATATGTATTTCCTATTCACATTGAATGTGGAATCTTCCAATTTGGCATCATAACTAGTTATCCTCAGAACCGGATCTACACAAAGCTACTAGTCACAAAAGGAAATTTGGACTTTTGGCTGAAATTTATAACCTTGCGCTACAAACTGGATTCTGGTGAGATTTGTAGTATTCCAAACTCACAAAAATCCATCTTGTACTGCTCCCACTGATCTGTCTGCTTGACTCCACTGGTGGTGTGAACCAATCATGTGGTCATATTGCCGTGAGTAGGCGGGCTTTAGGTTTGCCAACAATAACAAATCTTTTAGCAAAACTTATTATCAACATTGGGATGCAGAAAAACGTAATGTATGCCGCTATATTTTTACAAAAACATAAAGAATCACAATTTATTAAAAAATTTACTAATTTAGAAGTTCCTTGTTTTGCAACATCATGAGTTGGAGTCCCTCCTCTTTTCAGATGTTTTCTACAGAAGCAGTACAAGATCGACGTAAAAAATTGTGGAAAATGGTAAATGTTCATGCCACAGCAATACTACAGTATATCATTAAATTAGCATATTCTAGAACTAGGTGATAGCATTTTTGGATCATTCTGTAATTTCAGCGGTAGTCATATATCCCTCATTTTTTGTGACTATTATGTGTCTCTTCTTGTTGAAAACAATAGCTGAATTACCTTGAAGACTTTAAATTACTGGTGTGGTATTTGAATACAAAAGGGATATTATGCTGAATTGCTGAATGAGTTCATTGAAAAAAGACTTACCAACATCTGATCAAAGTCCTCACACTGGATGTAGCATTAAATACACAGAGTCATTACTAAATGTTCTACAAATAGCAATAAGATTCAGTATAAACATTAGTCCTTACTATAGTGGGCATGTTATTGCACTTGTTGGACGGGGGCATGAGCGTGCGGAGGTCAGGCTTGCGGTTCATGCTCATGGAGG
Source organism: Philypnodon macrostomus (assembly GCA_036025475.1). Classification (NCBI taxonomy): domain Eukaryota; kingdom Metazoa; phylum Chordata; class Actinopteri; order Gobiiformes; family Eleotridae; genus Philypnodon; species Philypnodon macrostomus. Next base: position 12,487 of record JAVQKC010050587.1, on the reverse strand, counting down.
GGGGGCTCTTGTCCTGCAGGTTCTTGGAGACCCCCCCCGGAGACAGCAGTCCTGGGGACGAGCAATGACTGCTGTAGTTTCCATTGACTGCACAGAGAAAAAAACAGGAAGGAACATTTTTATTATAAAAGGACTAATTGTATTGATGTATTGTAAATATACTATTTTTTTAATTATTTTGAAAAGCTGGTCCATGTACAAAAATATTTATACCTTTCATAATGGCAAAGAAACATACACACACTGTTTTTATTGGACTGTGTAAACTTCTGTTAGTCTGCATGACCATACCTTTATTGTGATACATACAATTCAATGTACATATTTTGTGAAGCTCTAATTAGGAACCAAAAAACGTGGTGTAAAAGCTGCATTCTTACCAACATTGGAGACCACAGAGGCAGACAGCTCCGAGCCCATGAGACCTGCACAGTCACAGTCATCACTACATCAGCACACACACATTTCATATGACCAGTAGAGCTGCACAATATCCCAAAATTATCGTTATCACAATATCAGCAAGCACTATCTGTATCGCAAAGATCTAAAATATCGGATATAGAATTACACAAGTTTCCTTTTTAGAGCCGTGTTGTGACTAAATAAATTTAAGTTATGATTTCTATTGTTTACACTTTGGCCACATTTTTTGTATTGAAAGCGATTAAACTAGTAAATCAACTATTTCTGCTTAATTGGATTTGCATTAACATACTGCAATATTATAGATATCGGCATATTCAACACAATTATTGAATTTAATTTTGCTCCTGTGCAGCCCTAGTGATCAGTCATGTGACATACCTGTGTTGCCTGTACTGGGGGGCCGCTGGGGGGACATGCTGTTTCTCTGCAGAGAGGAGTGGGACATGGGCAGCAGGTTGTGGTTCCCTAGCCCACTCCCGATGCCCGAGTGGGGGTACAGCAGTCCACCGGGGTGACTGCCCCCCATGGACACTCCCATGTCATAGTTGGACGGGGGTAAAGCCTGCTGGACAGTAAGGCTGGGTCAGAAAGATGGATACTAAGTTTGTTTAATGTACTATGATGGAGAAGAAAGACTTACACAGATTCTCTGCCTGTTGATCATCAGGTCAATGTCTTCATTGATTTTGCGATATTTCTCATCTGACTCTGGGCTTTGGCCGGCAGAGTCGTCAGCTTCAATGTCTGGACTGTCACAGCCATTTAAGCCTTTTTTACGCAGTGTCTGTTACAAGAAAAAAGAAAGACGGAACACAATTTGGAAACTAAAATATAATAATCATAATGTGGCGAGCATAAAAAAAGATTGTCAGTATTTATGTAATAGTAAGGGTAAAATATGGAATATAAGAATAATATATTTATTATAAAAATTAATATAGCATGTTTGGACAAGCATGTTTGGACAAGTATTTTGAGTTTCAACCACTGAGGGGCGCCACTTGCATATCAAATACAGAGAATACTTCCTGAGCCAAAAAACATTCTTTGAAGTTGCAACATAACAAGAAAGTCTGAGGCAGATTCAAATGGAAAACTGAAGGAAGACAGTAGATCTCAAAGACTGGGTCGGGACCCAAAAGAGTGCAGCCAAATATTTTAATTGAGTCGTCAATAATATTTAGTTTAAAAATACAAATGGGATATTTCCATAAGAATCACCAAAACTCTGGGGAATGACCAAACTTATTACAAAAAAAACTGTGCTAAACCAGACCACCTAGATGGTCTTGGGTGCTGATTATTATGACCAATATAGTCTTCTAAAGAAAAGTTTAAGAAAAAATGGAATATGGCGTAGTCTACAAGCAGCCCCCACTGCGAGTGCAGGTATGTCTGTGTGTACTGTACAGTATGTGGTTTGGCTCAGGGGCAACCTGCTTCACCACCTTACCCCCAGCCCCCCCCCCACCCCTCATTGGACCCCATCACTCACACTGTCCCCGCTGCTATCCCACACATCCCAGTCATGTCCACCTGTTTGGCCGAGGGGGTGCGAGAAGCCGGAGGGAGGGGATAGGCACCAATGAGGCCCAGGCTCCCGCGCCAATGGCCGTACAAGGCTATTTTTGACTGAGCGTTCCTCCCTCACAATCTGCCCGTCTGGCCCCATCTCTCCCAGCATCAGAGCCACTAAGCTGGCCCACTTAAACACACTCCATAAGACTCACAGAGCAGACACAACTCCAGACCTTCATGTTAACAAAGAGATGAAAGATTGATGCGCCACAGTGTGTTGTGGGTGTGACAGAGGGGCCAGCTGTGAGGAGGTGGTGCATTGGTGCATTAAAACTGTTACTACCTACCTCTGTAAAACTGTATTGGCTAAATTGGAGTGATCAGTATTGTTATGAGAGTGTCATAATGTAATGATTCAAATGATAACATGCTCATTGTTGTCTACTTCTTAGTGAATTTATGTGATGTCCTAGAGTTGTACATGAAGAGCTTGAGGGTCTGGATGTCTGAATCAAGAGTGTGTGTGTGTATGTAACGTGTAGGAGCTGGGAGACAATATTAATAAAGAGAATAATGAATACGCTTAAGGGTTACCTGTGATCTCAAGGTAAGCTGTTTAATATTGTGTTTTAGTTCAGAGACGATACCACTGCACCAGCATGAGTGTCATAACAGCAGACTTCACACTGACAGACTGGGTTGGGATGATACAACAAATGAGAATTAGGGGGTAAAAGGTATGCTGCCTAAAAATGTACTGATGTGAACATTCTAGGCCAATAACAGTTCTGATCATTAGTAAACATGTGTTGGTAGGCTGTTTCCTATGTTTCTATATAAAGGAGAGAAAACAAAGAAATAATCCTAGAAATAACTGCATTTAAATGTATTTATTTATCCATAAAAAGGGTGTAGTAAAAAATAATATAAAGTGAGACTTTTGGAGTTCAGACTAGCTGTTAAGCTTGATGTCTGCTTATCTGGCCGTTTCTAAACATGAAACAAAATAGGCTGCATGTATGTGGTGTGGAGAGTACCGTATTTTCCACACTATAAGGCGCACTTAAAAGCCTTTAATTTTCTCAAAAACCAACAGTGCGCTTTATAATCCGGAGAGCCTTATATATGGATTAATTCTGGTTGTGCTTACTGACCTCCAAGAGATTTTGTGTCACACGGCGCTCAAGGCACCGTAATATTAGTAGTGTATTATTATTAGTGTTTATATATGACCCCAAAATGGCACCTCTCTCCGCTTACGATGTGTTATAACTGAATACATTTAAGTTATTGTGAATACACTAACGTTTGATTTAGCGGTATCAGACTGGGTTCTTTTTACGTGTTACAACTGAACAAGGTTGAAAGTTATTGACGTTTGAACAATGTTGAGAGTTATTGCATTTAATAAAGTTTGACTGTTTTGTTTTGCTTAATGCACATTATGGTCCGGTGTGCCTTATAAAATAGACCATTCATTGACAGTGCACCTTATAATCCAGTGCGCCCTATAGTGCGGAAAATACGGTAAATATTTTCCGACTGGAGAAGTAGAGTACCTGGTCCGGGGAGAGCTTGCCCTCGTCTGCCACCATCCTCCTCAGACAGGCCACGGACCCAAAGAGAGGCACGGCCAGCCCCACTCTCTGATACCTCTGTCCTTTAGTGCTGAAGACTAGTACCACACAGAGAAGCCTGGAAACAAGAGACACATAAAATCAACCACCACTCAAACCACCACCTCTATTCTGATCTTCTCTATGTCCACAACAGGGGACATCTATGAATAAAACAATACACTTTAGCATGAATAAATCATCATTAGGAAGTCATACTCTTATTAAGTTTTGAATCAAACTTATCTAAATGGTTTGTACATGAAAAAAAGTTCAGCAATCCTCACAGCTCATTTTCAAAGGGGTTTTCCAAGGTTCTGTTCCGGACCCCTTTTGTTCTTTGCCTACATCTGCTTTCTTGGCTAAATTTGGTTTTGGCAATAGTGCAACCAGCTGGCTACATATGTGTGCAGCGCTCTGATCTCTTCTATGTCCACAACGGGACAAAAGGAGAAATTCATAAATAAACCAATGCATTTTAACATGAATAAATTATCATTAGGACTGCTTTATATGGGGAAATAATGGAATCCCTATTGCATTTTTAACATCGGGGAGAGCCGAGGTGTGACCTATCCACAGGCGGTGTGGACATGAGGAGCTAATGGGTTCTTTGGATACCACAGCATCAAAATAACCTGTGGAAGATGCTTGGACAGTGGGCTATTTTGGGCTAAAAGATATTATATGGAGAGAAGAAGGAGAGTAGTCTTTTGCATGCAGCCATAGTACATATTGTAGTAAATTAGGAGGAAATATTTAGTTAGAGTTTAGGTACAACTAAGTCAGAAAAAAGTTGATAGTTGAAAATGATGCTAACAGTTCATTCATTCCCATCACCGTACAAACATAAAACACACAAAACATGTGTTATGACACGTTTTCTTCGTTTGAGACACACTACAAATGCTAAAACTTATTTTGGGCTGAAAGACTAACATAGCTACATTTGCTGACAGCTAAATACAAACGGTCAAGAATCCATACTGTTATCACCGTTCCATATTTTGAATCATGCTTGTGATGTTTGTACAAGAAAAAAAAAGTCTAGTCATGCAAACACTAATTTTACAGGGGACCACTGTTTATCGCCTACCTCCAGCTGGAAGGTTTTGGTAAAGTAAATGGGTTAAAAACACTAGTCTGTTTAGTTACTATATATTTTAGCTTTTTAGGTATGATTTTCTCTATAGACGATACAGCTTTAACTAGGTTTTGTTAACAATGTGTTCACAGTCAATTACTTCTGAAAGTGGCCTGATCTATGCAGTGATCCCCAGTACAGAATCATGAATATTTAGTTGTGCAATTAGCCATCAAAATAGCGTAAAGGTGTCATGAGTTCGAATCCGACTCATGACAGTTTGCCGAATGTCACTCCCCACTCTTCTGCTGTCGCCGTGCTATCCTAACGAATAACAGCCCAAAAATATATGTAATAAAATAATACTGTTTAAATCTACATTTGTGCCTTTTTTTATTGGCTATTGTTAGTTACTTGCATACAGCTCACCTGGTCTGGCGAAGAGGGATGGGCAGTGAGATGCACAGGAAGGGGTCAAACGTATTGCTCTGCTTCAGACAGTGAGGGCACGTCAGGGAGGATCTGAAATCCCAAAAACATGTCATAATATCAATCAACACATTATATCAACATGTCATATGTCATGTGTTGGATCAGCCTTGTCACGGGAGCAGGCGAAACCACAGTGAAACGGGGAAGACAAAGAGTGGAGTAATCCCAGGGGTGAGCTACAATCAGGAACCAGCCGAAGTGGTTTCCATCGCGTTGCATCATTCTCACCACTGCTATTAATGCTCCTCATGAGATGTCACTGGGGAGTTCTGAGCTGATAGGCACACACAGTTCTTGGCTTGCCTTTCCTCCTCCTTGAAACAAATACTAAAGGGATCAGTGCAAAGACGTCAACCATATTAAAACAGTTCCCTTCACTTTAAAAAGGAAAACATATCTGTACTCCAGTTTACTATTATCAGACCAAGCACTCCACCTCGGTCGCTCACTGCGGGCCACTGCTGGTTGGTACAATGTCCAGCGTTACAGGGACTGTGTTTCTGGATGTGAGCATTATCACAGTAACTGTCGAACTCCTAACACACCTCTAGTATGGTAGTCACAACACCAGTGTCCTTACATGGCAATGAATTTGTATTCTGATCGCAATCAACAATGCACTGTCCCTATAGGGCCCATTTGCCTATGACAGACCCTTTAAGAAATGTACAAAGGGTTTGGTACAGCATGTTAAAAAAATATAGATCATATTCAACCACCATTGTTCACTTGTACGAGGCTGGAGGTAAAGCAAACTGTAACTGTTAACTGTGGATTGTTTAGTCCCAGCTTCTAGTACATTCATGTGTCAATGTATTCACCATTCAACAACTCACCATATTATTCCACATATGAGTAAGGTAATATTTGGATTCTCATGGCAAGAGCAGTTTAAAAAAAACAGAATAAGATTTGTTAAAAACAGAACAGTCCTGGTGGATGTATATTATTTCGGGCACGCAAACTGCTCAAATTGTGTGGAGTCTGAATTGCTACAGTTACTTCCTGGTTCCACTTTTCTTCCGAAGGTCATATACTGTAGGGCTGAGTCTTTACTTTGATTTAGGTTTTAGTTTCTTTTATTATCAACATGCCAGACATAATTTTTTATCTGTGACAGCGTTGATTAACTATTACCCCCTCAACAATACCGCACTGGAGTAAAAATGAAATTATGGCCCACTCTGGAGAAATCGCTGTCACATAAAACATTATTTAGACATTTTTAAAATCATATCGAGACTGAAAATACATCTTGTCACACTTTTAACCTCTCACACTAACACCTCCTCCCACAGCTAATGTCCTTATATTAGCTCTGTAACCAGCACTTGACTCCCCAGGCCCCCATAAGGACAACTTTACAATGTTTTGCTCACTGCCCTGGGAAATTAAACCATTGACCCGGACATCAGATCTGTCTTTGTGTTATGCCAGGAAAGTACCACATCTATACACACAATTAATTTGAAACATGTGTTGAAACATGTGATTATATATATATATATATATATATATATATGTGTGTGTGTGATACTGTATCGGTAAGGCAGGCTGCTGTATTAATTAATTATTTAATTAATTAATGAATTAATTAATCAAATGAAAACCTCACCCTGTGCCACAATTGGCCGCTGGAGCTGCTTTTTTTAGATGTTCATAATATGGGGAGTTGTCCTCGGAGCTCGGAAGTTGGAGCTCAGAGTGACGAAACTCAGAGCGTTCAGAGCGTTAAACAGAAATAAACATATCTATATCTATAACGTTAACGCCATCAGATACCGGGTTGACAGAAATGAATGGCTTATAGAAAATTAAAACAAGATCATTAAATATTATAAGAGTTATATTTTTTCTTTTTTTTTTTAAAAGAAATTCCGGGATGGAGGCAAGAGCATAATACATTTTCAATGGAGAAATTAGCATTAGCCACAAAATATTGCAAATTGAGATGGTTTTGACAAATGACAACCACTCTGCTACATGTAGGTGATGTCAGAGCCTGGTTAGAAAACAGGGAAAAGGATTAAATTCTGTGTAATGGAAGGAGTGGGCACAGATAAGGGATACTAATACTAATTTATAGCACTTTGAACAATCAAAAAGGTTTTTTGGAGTGGAGTGTGCATGTTCTCCCTGTGTTACTGTGGGTTCTCTGGGAACATTACATCCAAAAATATGCATCTGTAAGGAGAATCAGTGTCTCTGAATTGTCCTCAGTGAATGCTTGAGGGACTTCTTGACTGTCTGTGTATGTTATTGTGACTAACTGGCCATTATCCAGGGTGTGCCCTGTCTAAGGCCCATAGCTGCTGAGAATATATGGGAATTGGACTCAGCCCTTTATAAGCTAGTAAAAATCATCATTCATCATCAGGGGCTAAACAATGTCTTTTTTTTTCTTTTTTTACATTTTTGTATTTTTTTAATAATTAGCACTTTTGGAGTTTTCAAAAATGTGAGCTGAGGCACACACTTTGCGCCAGCATGACTGTATCAACCTTATCTATGTACATAAGTATGGCGTTTTCAGCTCCTGAGATGGTCATTGCTTTAATAAACAGAATTCCTGAAGCATATAAGAATTAAACAAAATAAAATCTGATTCTGATGATCAAACTACATTATAAAACAGTAGAAAACTCAAAATAGAGCTTAATATGACCCTCTTCAATGACGTAAAGTATAGGTCATCTGTCATCATTATTATTTTACTTTAGTCCCTCACCTTGCCTCTACAGCAACATCAAATCAGACTGAGGGATACCACTTTGATCAGTTGAGTTTTTGAGTGGTGTGGCAGCCCACTCAAACTCTAATTTGATGTTGCTGTAGAGGCCAAGGGAGGGACTTAGCAAATTAAAACTCAACTACTTTTTTTTATTATTATAATTAATTTGAACAATTTGACTTATTTTTGCAAACCTTTAAAGAAAGCAGCCAGTCATATGTGAGTGGAGGCTACTGTCTGTGAGTGAGGCTCTGAAATGGAAAAGGAATAAAACTTAATGTGTCCTATCATAAACTGAATGAACATTTAATATAGAGATAAACCACAGACAATTGAGAGTAATAACTATAGGCCATGTCCCTCTTTAGATGATGGCAAATGAAATAATCAATCATGAGAATAAACAGTGCAGAGGTCCTTTAAGGCTAACTCCACTCTCCTGGCTCTGCAGAGTGTTGTAAAGTGATCCGCCTTCACTATAATAACACTGTTTGACAGACTGGCATGTTCACTGCTGTCTTCACTGCAACAAGGGACTCCCCATACAGACCACACATTCTCCTACTGTTATACCCAATACTACAGTGATAGAGCTTTCACTGTATAGACTGAGGGGGCAAATCCAATGTCACCCACTAATTAGGGATGCAGCAATACCGATAATGGTATTGGATAGCGCTGTCAATCCAGGCCCAGGAGCTGAATCGATGAACAAGGCCAATTCTGGAGCAGATCTTATTTATTATACTTTATCCTGGAGCAGATAAATAACATGGGAAACTAGAAGCACATGGAGAGCACAGACCTCTGCCAAGGCAGCTCATTTCCACAGATCACTCAAAATCAAAATTGGTCTGTGTAATTTCAGACCTTCCCTTAAAATATCTTCCAAATCGATGTACAGATGGACAGATGGACGCTACAGAAAACATTACCTCCTTGGCAGAGGTAATTACACTGTATTACATTTTGACTAACAAATACTTGTGGGCTATATGGTATAAATACAACATCACAAAGAGTTCTTGCATTGGTATCAGTGGGTCTCAGCTGATCCACAAAGTCCAGATATCAGGACCAGTATCGGGGCTGAAAAAGTCAAGATTGGTGTATCGCTACCACATATCCTTTACAAAGACAATACCTTGGCTTTTTTATGGTGGTCATATGTTTGACTTCCCACGGGCCAAAAACTTCAGAGCAGCATTTTTTTTATTAGGCATCCAGGGTTTTACAACTGAGGCAACCCTAAAGGTAGCAGTCTTAAGAAATTGTACAGTACTGATATAACCTTCTTAACTACATTTTATATTGTTTTCTGTTGCGCCACAGCGGACCAGCAATTTTGTACAACTCCCTTATTTCCCTTACAACTCCCTTGCTTTCAAATGGGTGCTTGGTGTTTTTCCTGATATAATTTTTAACTATGCTTCCTGTAGTTTCTTCCCTAACACCCCTCCAGTATACTAGGTCCCTATGTGGTAAGTCTCTCCCACTCTTTGGCTGCTGCAGTGGCTGAGTGGGGGAGCAATTGGCGGGCTGCTCCCTGCCCCGACACACCCAGGCCGTCACGGCTCAAACATTTGACAGTCATCCCGGCACATGAAGATGTGCACCCTGTGGCAGATGCATGACAAGTTTCCAACTGATTATCAGTCGCAGGGTGAATTAGCGGGGCGGTGTTGAAAACATCACAGGTCCATGTTAAGATTTATATCATTTTAGGATTGTGGATGGGTCTCTAATATGCTTCTAAATCTTACTCTAACATCTAATAGAAAAACATAACTATCTCATCCATTACAAGCAATTTAGTATGACCAAATGCATTTCTTTGGGTAAATTAATGATATTGGGATATAGCTGTAAACTATGTAGCTCGAGATGCAATGTTTATAAAGCATTAGTGAAATGGACTGCAGATTGTGTGATGGCCACTCCATGAATCAAAGCCACAACCATTGTTTCTACCACCATTTAACAACATATCTGATTGGAGAAGATGTGTGCTCGGCTGTGAAGGTGTCAAGACTTTGTTTATATCCCAGTTTGTGTTTGCTATTGAGCTCCACAAAACAGCTTGTATTAAATAATTATGTGTGTTTGATGTTGCAAAATGGTACCCTAAATGTATCCTAAATAGACTGGAATGTGCTAAAAAGCATTATATAGGACTTACAAAAAATAATCCTAGGCCTACATTGTCGGATGAAAAAATAATCACACATGGAGTCCCACAAGGTTCCATATTGGGACCTAAATTGTTTATTCTGTATATAAACTAGGCCAGCAAGGTGTATATCGTTGAAACGCCCCCATACGTCTGCCACAACTGCTATGGCACCAATGGGCACCTTAATCAGACCAAGTGTGATTTCTAAAGTTTTTTTTATTGTTAACAAGCAATTAAGGGGCCTCAACCATGACAAACATGGTAAGGGTCTATTTGATTTTTTTGATTTGTCTGGACATTTATATGGGATGTTTTTTTCAGTCTATAGGAGACGCTATAGCTGTAAATGCTATCATATTGATCAGATGTGTTCAAGGCCGGACGGTCATTAGGAATTTCAGGTTTGAGTCTAATCAGGCAAAGTATGTGCAAGTTAGATGCTGTCAAATATACCTGACCCCCCAATTTCAAAATGTACATAAAATATACACTAGTGCCAAAATTCCCGCAATTTCGTTTATATTCAGCAGGATCTATGGCTCAATAAAAGTCCTTCAGGGCATTAATTAATTGTTATTAATCGTAGATGTACCAAGCTCAATCCAGTTCAGTGTCGTCATGGTATGTAAAAAGTTGAAAAAGTTCCAGCAAAGAGTTTTTGAGTTATTGCATTTTTAGGCAGCAATTAATTAATTACTTAATTAATATTCATCGTAGAAGTACCAAAATCATCCATGGAAAAGTGAGTCTGTTTTTCACTATGGGCAATTATGTTACATTTCTTTTGACAGTAGGAAGATTTTAAAAAAGAGTGGTCTTTAATTGCCCTGACTAAACTCCCCACAATTGTTAATCAAATTGTTCCTTTTTATTCAGTACATGTAGAACATCAATAGTAGTATTGACAATTAGTAGACTCACTTGTACTGTGCCTGGAAGTGTTCCTGCACAAAGCTGTGCTGGAGTCTGGAGGGATGAGACGAGATGTGGTCAGATATGTCTTCAACTCCAACTTCTACACTGTGAGCCTGCAAAACAAAAACAACATAAAACAAAAAATATATTGATCAATCAATTGTATGTTTATGCAAACAGGCTAGGTCCTATACTGAATCTGATTGGTAAGTCACATGGATCCACTCCAGCATCGAATGATGTGGCGTTTCATTTCAATTTGACTTCTATAGCCCAGTCACAAGAACAGATCCTTCAAATGGCTATACAGAAATAGTCCAATAAATTACAAAGATAGAGATTTTTCCTGAAACTGCATGGTCACTGTTGACGTGAACTAGTATCGGTGAATAACTGTCGACATCACACACTTATCTTCAGCATAACAGGCCTGAGTGCTCACCGGGGTCACAAAGATAGTCATGTGGAGAGGCAAATCAAACCATGGAATAAAACTTTTGGAATTATAACACTCATACTCTTTTTTTTAATAAAGTAATACAATAACCTTGTAATCTGGCCTAGGGCTGTGATAAAAGATTGTATCATGATATGAAGTTCTGTTAATCTGGGAAGATCATTCCCAAGTTCCCTTTTAATTACAGACTCTGCAATCTAGTATGAACATTGGCATTGATGTTATACTATTTTATGATTCACAATTTGGTGTCCTGATTAGGGGTGGGTATTTGGTTAAAAACAACAATATATATATCATTATTTGATCACGATTTTAGTTTTTAACATTGTAATTTTTCTCTTACGCAGAAGACTACTGCTTCAAAGCGTTTAAACTACAAATTCAATGTACATCCAATCCACTGTTCATCATATTATTTAATACTATTTATTTTCCTTTTTTATTAATATGAACACTGGCATTGTTACAGGAAAAATGACAGCAGAAAAGAGCAGCACATAAATGAATGTATCACAATTCAACAATCTTCCCAGATTAGCAGATGATCGTCATTTTGATTATTATTATTTTTTTTATCATCATATCACCCCTAGTCCTTATATTTAACTTTCATCTTTTAAACCAGCCAGTGCATATGAGCTAAATATACAGAATTGGTATTAACACAAATATTTGATAATGCATTAAGCTATAATATCATTTGAACAGCCCACAGTGAAGCTTTCGCCCAGGCTGTAGTGTTGACACATGCTCTCTCCATGTTTACTATTCCTCTGGTCTTCAGCATGGACACAGCTCCAAACAGAGCTCCACTGTTCCAGGCTGGCACTGCCAACATGAGCCAACATGACCTCTGCAACAAACACAGCTCAAAGGAAGGGCTGGACGTTCAGAGCGAGCAAGAGAGAGAAAGAAAATAGTATGGGGTTCATTGAAGGTAGTCATTCCTAGTGTAGCGTATCAGGGGACCTCATACATGTCTCCTTAACATATCTCTCCAAACCCCCAACCTTCCCACGGTATGGGACCACGGACCGTGACGAGGTCTTACCCCGGTGCCCAAGAGTCT
>JAVQKC010050586.1:0-13692 GCA_036025475.1 Philypnodon macrostomus | reverse complement strand
CTATTATTACACACTTCATAATCATAATAATAAATACTACAATCAGCCGTTGCATTTGGAGAAAAAAATATTTGTGTCGTGAGGAATGGGTCTGTCTGCAAAACAAGGTGGTTATGTTTTATTTTATTTATGTGTTTGTTTGAAGAGGACAGTGCACATTAAGGAACACTTTGTACATTTTCATGACATTGTGTAAATATTCCAGATTTAGCTAGAAGCTACTTTCCATCCGTAGTCCTCAAATTTATGTTAAGGCTAGTTTAATCTTTTGCCCTGGTTTGAAATGGGAAAAATTGGATTCGGCATAAATATGTGAACAAGGCCAGGGCCCCAGTGCAGGTTTTTAGTCCTGGTTTAGATCATTTTAGAAATGTATTTATTCCCAGTTTAGTAGACTTAATTTAGTCTTATTTTAGTCCTTGGTTTGACCTGTTTTTGTCCTCTTTAGTTTCAGATTAGACCTTGCTTAGTCCTGGTTTAGTCCTCATTTACTCCTTTTTTAATCTTGTTTAGCCTATGGTATTGACCTGATTTAGTTCTGGTTTAGCGTTGATTTAGTTAATGTCTCCCTGTGGTGATAGACCTGGTTTGGTTCTAGTTTAGTCCTGATGTTTTCAGACATGTTTTTCATAGGTTTCCAATGAGGCCTGACTACTTTGACTGTGTTTATGTTTGATCCGAGCAGATACAGACAAGAGGCACTTAAACAAAAAGAAAGAGCTAAAACGTCCCACAAAGAAATGCATTAGGCAAAAATATAGATTAAACTGCCCCACGGAGGAACACATTAGTCAAACACAGGACTATAGGGAATAAATCACTATAAATATGAGAACAAAGAACGCCTAAATGAAGAATGAGAGGTCATTGGTTGTTCTAATTGTATAAATTGCATTGATCTTCACAGTCAGAAAAGTTTGAATCCCGAGTGCAGAAGGAAACTATTTTGTATGAATGAGTGTTTACATATTATTTCACTTAACAATAGAACTGACTGAAAAAGTAGAATATCGATTTAGATTTTATCACGATTTTAGGTGACTTTTAACTACAAAATCAGTGTAATCCAATCCAGCCAGTGTATCATAATACTATTTATTTTTCTCTGTTTTTATTAACACGAACACTGGCATTGTTACAGTAGAATTGACAGTGAAGAGCAGAGCATCAATGAATGCACTTTAGAATTTTATCGCCATATCGCCCTCCCCTAGGAGTGACTATATGAGCAAGGTTTGTTTTACTGTGAGAAGAATGACTAGAATAGCTGAATTAGCTTGAATATATTCTAACTTTGTTACATAGAGGATATATGTCCTTAATCAATCAAAGGTAACATAGATGACATAAATAAAGGAATTCTTCCTCATTGTATGTCGAAACATGCTATACCATTCTTCTTTACCTGCAGCAAAACCCCATTTGAAAAGAGCTGCAATACCACATCATGATTTTATAAATGCATTTAGGCATAACTTCAGTTTGCAATGAGGCTATCTACACTGTGTAGTGAACAAAGTACAGAGAGTGTAACAATTAAAAGCAAATTCTGACATTTTCAATTCATACATTTAGTTTAATAAGCAGTTATATATATATATAAATTCAACTATGTATTAACTACATTTATTTCAACTCTAAATCAAGGAATACATTTTTTTTTATGACAGCTTGACATCTCTTGAGTTTTAGTCAAAGCATTTCTGACTAATGGTAGATGTCCTCTCAGAAGTACATTTTCCTCTTGATGTAGATCTAGTCCAGTCATAAATCTGCCCAGTTTTGAAGGAGCTAAACAGCGCGTGCAGATAGTATTTGTGTAATCCTGGCTTGTACAAGCACGAGTAGGTCATTTTTGAATTGCAGGCGCTCATGTTCCTGGCTTTAAGCATGCATCACTTCAGTCCAACAATAAACCCAGACCAGAGTGAGGTTAAGTTTATTTAAGCCAGGCTTTCTCTGAGCCACACTGGCTTTTAACCAAATCAGTGCAGCTCGTTAGACTGAGGTCACTCTAAATGCTCAATTACTGCACTGATGGGTACGACCTGGTAATGGAGATGCCAAGCGTCATGTCGATACTAATAAATTACAGTGTACACTTTTGCTATAGTTCACTTTAATCAAATGTGTATTTCCTGGTGTGCTCGGAATACAGTGCAAATGCCAACACTGATGAAACGAAAATAGTGAAAAGTGCTGTTCACCGAGACCTAATATGAAAATGTTTGAAATTTCCAAAAGACTGGCTCAGCTCGTAGCTTATGGGTTTGTACATTCTGACCAAGATCCTGGCTGAAGATCTGGAGAAGTGTCATGCACTGCTCCTGACAGGTTCTGGGTCCACCTGTTCATGGGGAGAAACATGCAAACTCCACAGAGACACACTGTGTGTGCTCTTGTTGTAATACAGGGCTACATCATGGGTTCATTGTTTCATTTCCTTACATAGCTCCTAACGCTTTAGTCTGTACTCGACTTAATTCATTAATATCCTAGCCATCTTCTTAATTCCTACGACATCTATTAAGCCATTATTTGAACATTTGCAAAACTCTACATTTATCACGTCTCAGATTTCCTTAGATTGTCTTTAGTTCCTCAGTCGCTTTGTTGCGTATCCTTTTAATTATTTTCTCATGTGAGTATTTTTCTGTTTGCACCTCCGCCGGAGCCTCATTACAATTCCTCAGACACACGTTTATTAGGAGTTTAAATATAAATCTCCATTCGAAAGCTGTTAATTGTTGCAATATTCAATTTTCCTTATTTCTGAATGTGATTAGCACTCGGTTGGCTTTCAGAGACATTTACACTTTGTTATATTGAAAAAGAGCTAAGTTTGAGCTGAAGTCACGGCAGGGACTGCTCCTAACGCTTGGTCTGAAGAGACACAAATAAAAGCATCCTGCTGCAAGTATTTAACTATGATTTGTGTCTATATGTGGGAATGTGGTCTGTTTATATATTTGGATTTGACACTTTATTTTGCTGTGTTATACGTATATTTAGTTGCTGTGTAGTTTCCTGTTTTGTTTGAGGGTTTTTTTTGTTTTTTAGTGCAGGCCACTGCCCATTACCAGAGTCAAGCCATTTCACCAATTAAGCCACAGGTGTATCCGGGGCGCAGACAGGAAATAAAGACAGACAATTGACGGAGGAGCAGGACAGACAGGAAGTGAGCAAAGAAGGGCAGGAGCATGCACGGGGCAGGAGCATGCACAGGGCAGGAGCAGGAAAGGGGCAGGGGCAGGAAAGGGGCAGGGGCAGGCAAGGGCAGGGGCAGGAGCACACAAGGAGCAGGCAAGGAGCAGGAGCACGCACGGAGCAGGGGCAGGCAAGGGGCAAGAGCACGCAAGGAGCAGGAGCACGCAAGGAGCAGGAGCGCACAAGGGGCAGGAGCAGGCGAAGAGCAGGAGACCACAAGGGGCAGGAGCAGGCAAGGGGCAGGAGCAGGCAAGGGGCAGGGGCAGGCAAGGAGCAGGGGCAGGCAAGGGGCAGGGGCAGGCAAGGGGCTGTGTGCTGGATGGCAGGAGAAGCCATCCAGGCTCAGTACCAGCACACAGGGGTGGGCGCTTAAACGTCAGATCAGTGAAATTCCCCACTGTGTTTGGCAGGCAACGAGTGACGGAGCGGATCGAGGCCTGGAGGACATGCCATAGACGGGGCCGAGTGATGTGGGTCGCTGGGGGTCGAGGCCATGGAGGAAATTTAAGGATAAGGAACTTCAGGAAACATTTATTGCCTTATTCCCTTGAGCCTTTTTGAATTTGTTTTATTGTATTTTAATATTTGTTAACTCTTGGTTTTATTCAATACACTGCTCATCCCTGTGATTTTAACCTGGTTGGGTCCTAGACCCTGAACCTTTTTTTAACCATTACAACAGTTGTATTCCACAGTTATACCGGCAATTGCTGCAATTCACTGCCAATGAAATCTGTAACCAGGAGAAACCGTGATATGGTTTAGTTAAATAAAGTGTTACATTATTTCAACTGTGCAATGGGTCACAAAACACTATTTTGTTTGGTAGATCAATAGTTTATGTAACAATGGCTATACAGGTGGATAGCTATCTTTCTGATATAACTTTATTTGACATAGCCCCTTAACTCCATTGTATCTACTTCATGAAGTACCATGTAATACACTGTGTTACAAACTGTAATAACATGTAACTACATTGTATCTAACCCTAACCTTATCCATTCTGTATGTACAATGCAGTTACATGTGTTTGTTACACAGTGTATTACATTGTACTAAATGAGGTAGATACAATGTAGTTAAGAGTGTGTCAAATAAAGTGGGACCATCTTTCTTTTAACTGGTGTCACATTTGTAATAAACGGTTATGAGCAATTTATGAGTACATGAGTTGTCCACTGTCCACCAGTAGAACAATGGTAAACAGTGGTATCGTCACAAAAATGGTAACAAAACTAGACTACAGAGCAGAGACCTCTTCGGCCCCACACCTCAACCAAGCTGTACAGGTCACTAAATGATCCTGTCCCACATTGTAAAAAAAAAAACAGCATTGAGATTAATAATTTCAATATCATCCTTAGTATATTTGCAGAAACCCAATAGATTCACTTTCCTCAACAGTATTCAACTCTATTGCCTTCATTATACATGATTGTTTCTCTGAGTCCTGAAGTACTTCACTGTCACTAATTAAAATGCCTTGTCTTTTTTTTTCCCCAAGTTAAATTTTTATTCAAATGAGGTGCTTTGAGCTCGTTAGCCTCGTTAGTGCACCTGAGCTCCTAATTAAAAGCCAAATCGTGTAAATTTGTGCATCCGCCGCCGGTCGCTGTTACCAAACACGGAACAGGAGTAAGCGATAATTAATGTTAGATCGAACCTAAGGAGGGGGGTGCAGGGGGCTAAAGACAATAGACAAAAAGATGAAGAAAAAAGGAGTTTCATTGTTTTAGAATTGTTTAGTGATGTTTGTTAATGCAGTGATTGGAGCAGCCATTTTAACATGACCAAATAAGAATAAACCAAACTAAACTAAGGCTAACCCACAGTGAAACTTAACCATTAACTGTCACATTCATTCACAACTAAATTAAGACATACACAAGCTGGAAAAAGAATTGAACTGAACATCATCTGGACCCAACCGATGATTTTGACCGATTATGTTGTTCATTGGACATCCCCAATAATTTACTGTATATTCTTCAATTGATCAACATTTCGCTTAAAATGAAGGCCAATGTTAATCTGACCACTGCTTTGTTAAATTCATGACAAATAACTGTTAGTTAGTTTAGTCTATAATAAGGGACTTCCAAAATGAAAGCACATACACTTACTTAGTCAAGAGAAAAACTGGACTAAACAATAAAAACAATATAGAAATCTGTGTAAAACCAGATGGTATTTTTTAATGAGCATGTTATCTCCCTTAGCAACAATTGGTGTATTCATAAAACTCTTAATTTCTGGTAACTTCACTGCTGTTTTCTTCCTGTGGATCAGAGCCTGTGTGGGCCTGTGTCAGAGCTAATGACAGAGCACTGTTAGTGACGAGCTGCACCTGAACACACCGCGGGAGTCTGATGCCTTTAGGGGATGTCCGTCAAGAGCAGTGCCAGACAGGAAAAACACTAATGAAATATACGGATGTTAAAAGACTGAACCAGCACACAGCTTACACTCGGCTTAGAAACATTGACTTGCTTTGGAGAATAGTGTGTAGTTTCTATGTTAGAGTTATGATTCTCAACATTCTCTCACATACCACCTCAGAAAGTAGGTCATAGTATACTTTTAATGGCCTAATATTATCCTAAATCGGGACTAAATCAGGTCGAACCAAGCTTAAATCAGGTCTAAATAAAGATTAATACAGGTCTCAAACAGAACTTAAATGCGGACTAAACCATGACTAAACTAGATCTGACTATACCGGGTCAATTAAAGTCGAACTGAACCAGGCTTCTGAGAAACCACTAGAAAGTGTCCAAGGGTCACCTATGGTACCCGTGCAACAGTTTAGAACCATACAAATAATGGGGTCCCCGGATCCTAGATAAGAAGTGCTAACATTAATATCATGACTTAGACTGTTTTTCAGTTTTCAAAATATTTATTCATTTATATATGTATTATTTTTTCTATCTTTTACATATGTCTACAAAACCATTTATTGTAGTCAAACAAATACCTTCATAGAATATACAGTGGTTGATGTCTGTGTGTGCCCCCCTCTAGCTCTTCGGCCCCTGTGCAGTTGCTTTGGCTGAACTGCATATATGACATGAAGTGTATATAATCAAAACACATTAAACATTAAATGAATCTCCCATTTTGTGATTGCGTGCTTGTTTTTTATTTATTATACACTAAACTATGTATGTAAACCAGTTTTATCTCTAAAGTTAATCATCCAAAAACACAAATGAAACCAGTGTTTAGAGGCACAACAATCCGATCAACAGTCTGTCTAACCCTAAAGCTAAACGCTGACAGTTTGGAGTCTGAGAAGGTCAAGGACATTGGAGAAAGTCAAGTGAAAGAACAATTTACTAAATTGATTGTGTTATAGAAACTGTGAAATGAAGGTTTATGGGTCAAATTTATAATGACACTTTCTGGTTCAGATAGAGTTGTAAAACATAACTTCCCCAGTGAAAGTTTTCATAGTCCTTGTAAAATCCTGATTTAGATCTGGCTTAATCTTGGACATTTTTAAGCCCTTGAATCCTTGTTTAGACCTGATTTGGACCATTTTTGGTTATGAACTGGTTTGCATCTGTTTCTTTACTACTTTATATTGGACTGTTTACTAACACCTACACATAAATGTTTTGGGGTATTTGGAAGGGTGGAGAACCCACACTAACACTAAGAGAACATACAGACAGAGAGATTTAACCTTCCCAATCTGATCTCTCTGAACAAAAGGAAATAATGTTATTATAATTAAAAGAGACCTCATTGTCAGTTATATTGAACCCATTTTCGTGAATCATCCTAAAGTCCTTGTTTGAGCCTAAACTCCAGTCACACCTCATTTTCTGCTTTCACCTTTTTTATGGAAAATTAACATAACAGCACAATTACTGTAAAATAACAGCTTTAACTTTCTCGATAATGATTTCCTTTGCTCCAATGTCACTGGAATTCATTAGAGCAAAGACAGACACATTTCACATTTGTTCACAAGCTAATGATGATCGCAGAGAAACAATAAAAACGATTGATTATGGCACATGACTATCCAATGTACAGTTTCACACACAAGTATGTCCATATCCTGCCTTATATGTAGTTATATTGTTGATAATGTATACACACTTACTGTGTTCATTAGCATCTGGCAGTGAAGTGGACCAATACGTTTGTTGAATTTAGAATTAGCTCCAAATATCACAAAATATAACACATCATGGAAGTAATATCAGCACATGGATCTATTTGGTTTTAATGTAGTGGTTTATTGTAGTGATTAGCACACATTATTACACTACAATAATCAAATTGAATCCTTCATTGATCACAAATCCAACTTTAATAACTTCTGAAAATGTAACTGACAGATTTCAAAGCTAATTTAACACACACACAGTGAACTCATCCATCAGTCCTGGACACATCTACAGCCTTGTCTGTCCTGGGAGTGGATCCCTCTATCATGTGGTTCTCCCTAAGGTTTTTTTCCTGATTGCGAGAGAGGGTCTAAGGACAGGGAATGTCCTGTATAGGGCTATACACATAAAGATGAATTGATTTAGTCTAAAAATATTTTTTTGAAATGATTAATTATCAATTATTAATAAAAATAGAAAAAAGCTATAGGCTACTTGTGCCATGTCTGTTGCCCTTCATACATAAAGTTCTCATTTTAATATCATTTCTACTGTATGCTTTAATATCTTTCCAGAAGTGATGTTGTTGTCTGAAGTTAGTTGAACACTTATAGAGCTTGTCCAATCAGTATTTAACACAGCTACTCTAATTATCATCTTAAAGGCTAACAAGGCTAGCAGCACTAACGAGCTCTGAGCACCAAACCTCTAATCAACTTAATCACCGCAATAAACATGCAATTAACACAAGTAGCCGAATTACCCAGCTTGCACTGCAGCCGCTGTCAGCAAGTCGATAAACAGGACTGGGCTGGTTTATAACACACAATTAAAACAATTTAAGGACAATTAAACTGAATCCAAACCTTAATTGAAAAACACTGAAGTTGTTGACACCATGGTTTTGCTTTTTTGTGCATATTTTACCATCTTGTTCACAACTTCACCTCATCCATGTTTCAAAATGCCCTAACTATATTATGACACTATTTTCTTCAAATCTATTTTTTTTTTGCATACAAGAACATGCCCATGACCCACTTTTGGACCTAAACCCTCTAGTTCAGCTCGTAGGTCACATTACAATACATTTCAAACCAGGCAACTGTTAAATAATAAAACCTATCCTAACGTGTGTGTCTGCGGAGGGGTTTCATGATTCACTGTGTTAACTGTAGCCCATAAAACCTCTCAGAAGAAAGGATGTTCTTTAAGGTGAGGATGGAGGAGGAGACGGAGGGGAACTCCAAATTTCTCTTCCTCCGTCGTTCTGTAAAAGCAGGCGTGTCGAGTCGTCTGAAGTGTACTGTAAAAAAAACTGGGCCTCCTGCAAACATCCTTACATAATTTGCTTTTAAGCCATTCTTAGGAAAAGATTTTGAGCATTCTTAGGAAATTGCACGCAAAAAAAAAAAACTAATTGAATTGTAGAATATATATTTTAATAAAATAAAAAACATACATTTGATTGAATAATGTCAGCATCAGCTTCTGTTCCTGCAGCATGTACTGGACTGTAGCTTCCCCCACCAATCAACATGACAATTGGAGAGCTTCTATGAAACCATCTTTCACACACAATGAATTATTGTCATTGACATTGATGCCGTCAATTGTAATAATTTATGTTGTGTAGCCCACAGGCCACTGGATTTAAACATGTATTTACAAAACTGTATTAATAGTCCATAAATCATAGTGATAGTCATTTCCAAAAGTCTGACAGAAATAAATGACTCAGAGGAAAGTGCGCTAATAAAACAGTGATTCTCATACCTCAGCCTCTTCACAAAGTAAATGTGAGTGGTGTCTAATGACTACTACTGAAAGGTTTCCAGTATTTGACATTATGTCCATATACAACCTAATAAAGTCCTATAAATGACAGGTGATGAAAATCAAAAAACTAACTTTACAAATATCCAAATAATGACCCTTTACAACAATGGCCTATCTGTTCCACCTCTGGTTATGTGACCTGACCAGCATCCTAGACTAGCTAACTACGGATTAGATACCTTTGGAGTTGGTACTACAAAGCTTTCTGTGGAAGGAGATCTCTATGGAAACATACACTGAATGGCTAACCTGCTCCAGACAAGAATATGTGCCGTAATAAAATAGGAGCATGGTATTTTGACCAATCAGTGAAGAGAGGCGGGGAGACTGCAGCAGGAGGAGGGTAAAAGGTAAGTGACTGTGTAGAAGTTCTCACATTCTCAATGTGCCATACTATTAACATGTGTTGTTGTCATTTTTAGTATGCCTAAACACATAATACAGAATAGCACTAATCTAAGTTTGAATTCCATACAAAGAGTCAGTCTCATACAGCTGATGTGAAAACAGTGCGCCTGAACCAGACCAACTGCTCCATAAAACTCAACCCTATCATTATCTCGTCAAACATGGCCACCGTAAATCAACGTCAAAAGACATTGCCACAGCAACAGGGGGATGACTGTGTAAACAAAACAAATAGAGGATAATGGTTTAGTTAGACCTGATTTAGATCTTGTCCTTGGTTTAGACTGATATTGGTTAGCTAGTGGCAACATGATGGCTAAGGATACCAGTGTCCCATGATTGGTCTAAAAAATACACATTAGGTCTTCAGCTAAGTCCGGACCAAGATCCTGGCTCAAGATCTGCAGAAAGGTCCTCGGGTACTGCACTGCTCCTGACCGGTGGCATTGAAGAATGGGTCAAATGCAGAGGCCATATTTCCCCAAAGGGACAATAGAGTACAATTAAACCTACCAACATCAATATGTTATTTTGTTTAGAATTATGTTTAGTCCTGGTTTAGTTATGAGCTTAGACAAACATATGCTACCCACTTTGTTACAGAGACTTTTGTTTCATTGTCTTGAGTAAAAGTGCTAAAAGTTTAAGTAGAAGTAAAAATGTTTCTTCCTCCGAGCTCACTGATTGGCCCACAGCTCCTCAGACAGTTTATGAACAAGCTCTTGTCTAAACGAATCGCGTCTGATTGAGATAATTATGAGATAATTACAGTGGAATTACTCCGAGTGGATTTCTTTAACTTAGCAACACTCAAACAGACTTTAGATAAACATATGACTCCGACTATTAGAAAATTTAGGAACAATTATCAACAACATTAGAATTGTTTACGTCTGCTCATGTGTCAACAGAGGTGGGTCGACTAGCCAAACATGTACTCAAGTAAGAGTATCGTTACTTGAAATTAATGATAAAGAGATGAGCACTGAAACTGTAATCTCCCCATGAACAACTTTTAATTCTGGATCCATCCACCAATCTCGGTAGTAATTAGTTACTTTTACTCAGTTACATTTGCTCGAGTAACTTTTTCAATAAATTGTACTCCATAGAGTAGCTTTACTGCACAATACTTTTTACTCTTACTCAAGTAAATTATTATTTATTTATTTTTTTTGCTTTATTTGGTTTCTGTTTTGGAAATACTGAAATGTCCACATTATATTTTATATCTTTAAGTATAATTACAATGAAATTAACAAAATACATCTGGTATTATGCTTAAACGGATACTTAGTACAGGTCCTCTTACTTGAGTAAAATTATTGTCTACTCTACCCACCACTGACTAAGACTAAACCAGGCAAAAAATAAATCATTTCTAAAACAGCAATTGGAACCATGGTCTCAATTAGAATTTACTCAGGGCTTAAACAGACCAAGGTCTAAACAAGCCTAAACCATAGATTAGCCCACTAACAGAAACTAAGTACCCTGACCAAGTACCACCGATGTTACCCTTACCACAGTTTGAGAACCAATGCTGTAAACCAAAAGAGCAGAAGCAGACCTTATCTGAACACAGTAAAAAGAGCAAACCTTGTGTAAAACGCAGTTCGTAAGCTTCATGCTGAGAAACGCTATACCTGCCCATAGCTACTTACCGCCTTGTCATCATGTTGCTGATGCTGTTGCCGTGGAAACCCGGTGTGGTGTTACCGCCAGCGACCAGAACGAAGACGGAGGACAGATGGAGGAAGCAGAAAGGTGCACGACCGAGACGCATGGGTTTAGTCTGGAAGAGATGTGAGTGGCGTTGAAGGCAATTAGACACAGCACAAGAATCAAGGAAAACACATTTAACAGTTTGGTCTAAACCAGGACTAAACAACAGGGTATTTCAATTAGTACTAAACCAGGACTAAACAACAGGGTATTTCAATTAGTACTAAACCAGGACTAAACAACAGGGTATTTCAATTAGTACTAAACCAGGACTAAACATGCTCTAAAACAGGACCAAACAGCTCTAATCCAGGGTCTAAACCAGAACAAACAGGTCTAAACCAGGACTAAACAGGGTATTTCAATTAGTACTAAGCCAGAGCTAAACAGGACTAAACCGGGACTAAACATGCTCTAATCCAGGGTCTAAACTGGAACTAAACCAGCACTAAAGCAGTACTAAACATGCTCTAAAACAGGACCCAACCAGCTCTAATCCAGGGTCTAAACCAGAACTAAACTAAATCTAAACCAAGTCAAATCCTGGACTAATCATGGACTCTTTTAGTATTGTCATTGTTTGCACATAATTTTTGTCAGTAGGATTACAAATTGGTTTAAAAAATAGATATGTTACTCGGTACTTGAGTAATATTTTTTGAATATCAATACTCCTACTTACTTACATGTTTTTGCCACACCTCTGATTATAACTATTCACTCATAATCTCAAATCCCAATAAACCCATCAGCCTCTACCATCGTTGTGTTATTATGGGGGATGGAGCGAAGTGTGAAGAGGTAAGTGATTTCTGAGGGATGTTCCTGTGACAGATGGTTATCGAGCATTACCATAACAGCAGAATGTCTTTAAACAGCACAGATCAGTCTGATGCCTGCTGATATGGGACATAAACAGCTAAGGGGAAAAACACACACCATTTTCTACATTTTATTCAAGGAGGAAAAATGTAAATTGCTCTCTGTATATGGGTACTTTGAAATAGTGAAATAGCTCACTAGTCATTGTGTATATCAGTAAAATTGGTGATATCATTGAGAACAAACTCCACTTATATTAAGAATAACCTGTAAAACATATAAATAAGATTTGTTTTTTTGTTTTTTTATTGACCTTTAAATGTGTCCTACCTCAATGCTGCTGGGGCAACCTGTCAGGAGCAGTGGGCAGCCGCAGAGCAGCACTATGGGACCCATCTCCAGATCTTGAGCCAGGATCTTGGTCAGGATGGACCTAGTGGAGGATTAACCTAATGTTCATGTTTGGGTTGATGAAACTAGAGAACCCGGAGGAAACCCACCCAGACACGGGGAGAAACATGCAAACTCCACACAGAAAGAAGAATAAAGAGTAGTCTGGTCCAACTCATTGAAATGATTAAAATAAAATACACTAACCTCTACTTCTCATATTGGTAATATAAGTATGTTTTAGAAAACTCAAACTTTACACGTCAGCTGTAAGACTATTTTGGTGGGCCTATTTAGTTATTCAAAATATGCTATGGGGGGAAATAGCGCATACAAATCTGCCACTACAACTAACAACCTGATAGTTTACTTCGCCTGGTAAAATACAAAACTCAAAACAAACAGGTATGCTGAGGGGCATTTTCTAAATATTTGTTTGTATTATTTCACGTTAAAACGCATAACGGAATGACTTGAAGGTGACATGTTTGACGCTCAAGATCAAAGCGTTTATTCACCTCCCGCAACCATTACGCACGAGTTAAATCGTTAATTATTTGGTATATATCGTGCTTATAGAGATTTTTGGTGGTTGTCTCTTGTGTGTTTTCAGTAAAAACTGATATTTTCCGTGATAGGTCCTTACCTTGTCCAGCGCGACCAGGCCGAGTCGAAGCAGCGGGCTCACTCATCCACCGTGGCCGAGAAAGGTGCATGTGAACGCCGCAGGGCGGGAGTCAAGCAGCCGCTGCGACCTGCGCAGTATTCGCGGAATGCAAGCAGGTTTTGATCCGTATTTCTCCTCAGCCAAAAGCAGTGTCTTACACAACGTTACTATTTACACAAGACACAAAATTGTATAGTTATACAAATAAAGTGGTATTTTGTCAATTTCTACTTCCAGACATAGGCCTAACTACCTTACCTCAAATGTAGCGTCTCGTTTTAAATGTGTTGCCTGTCATAATTGGTTCGTTTTTATTAGTCTACAACTTAAATATTTTTGCACAGTTGTATTATTTCTTATAAAATAAAATGTCGAAAGTGTGTATACTGACCAACTGAGCCTTACAGCAGCTTTCCTGAATAGAGTACTAATGAAATGAGATTTTGAGACACACTAAAGCCTATAATAATAATAATAATAATAATAATAATAATAATAATAATAATAATA